>CAKNWT010185399.1:0-11614 GCA_932066315.1 Andricus coriarius
GTGATGTTATATTCGGACGGTGCCGAGAATTCGATCACGAATATAGTTCGTTTCTCGAAGTCTTGGAGAACAATGTCAGGCCTCGAGTGTGCAACGGAGACTGCTGTCCGAAAATCGTAGTTCTAGAAAATTTGGCACTTTTCGTTTTGGACAATTGACTCTATCTCCTTCGGAGTGTTCGGCAGGGCAGGCTCGCGGCCAACACCGTAAGAGCGACAAAGATGGTAATAAAGGACTTTTAGGGCCGCATTATGTCTGTGGATGTACGTCGTTCCTCCGTGGGTGGGGCACCCCGATAGAATGTGTTCCAGGTACTCAGCGTGTGCATGACATGCTCTGCACCTATCGCTCGGAACTTCTTGACATAAAATGCGGTCACGGTATGCTAAGGTGGAAATGAAAACGTCCTGGCATGCGAAAATGTAACACTCTGTACATGAATTAAGCCCTGATTACCTGAGGAAAGCAAAAGCTTGCTCCTTCGACAAGGACTGTTTTTCTACATTTCTGTGAAAATTTCCGTGCATTTTCTTGCCTAGCAGTTCTTGATGGAATTTTTGAACTTCTGCTTTCTTCACTTCGGCTTTCAGAATTGAAGCATCTAGATGGAGTAATGCACTTTCCTCACTTCTGATGTTAAAATGCAGGCCAAGGGTCTCGGCCGCTTGCTCCGCGGCTTTGTAAAGAAACGCTCCTTTACCAATTATCTCGTGGTTCCTAACCATTTTTAGGAGAGGATCTCTACCATTGGCTACGATATAAGCTGTACTTAGAACAATTCGGTTATGAAGACACTGGAGATTCAGAAGTCCGCGTCCTCCTTGACGGCGTGAAATGTATAATCGCGGAACTGACGAATTGATATGCAAGCTTTTATGGATATGCGTGATCTTACGCGTGGTGACATCAAGGGCCTTAAGCTCGTCCTTCGTCCATTGAACCACCCCAAACGAGTAGAGTAGAACCGGGACGGCAAGCATTTTAGTCGCAGGTATCTTGTTCAACGCTGACAGATTGGAAGACCAAATCTGTCGGAGAAGATGCTTGTATCTGCTTCGGAGAGACTCCTTTACTGATGTTACGTCCTAAATGTGGCCTTGGGGCACGCCCAGGTATGTATAGGTCTTTCCAGTGTTAAGGTGTCTAATAACACTTATATCCACAAGCTCAGGGTCCTCGCGAAGGCCAACAATCTTTCCGTTCTTCAGATGAATTTTGGCACATTTATCCAATCCAAAGTCCATCCCAACCACGTTGTTCGTACATCTCACGCCACGCAGGCTCAATTCGCCGATCAATCCTGTTGTTTAAGACAGCTGTAAAGATCTTATACCACTGCTGCAGCTTGATAAAGCAGCGGTTAGGAAAACGAATCGCGTACATATCCATTTTTCTAGAGGTAGGCACGTTGATTTCGCAACGATTGAATCGAAACGTGCTGAAGCTCTGGGTGTTTTTGGCACCACAGAGTATGCATACGCGCCATAAAGTCTCGGTGAACAGGGATAATGCTGGCATCGTAGCAGTCTAGCAAGTCATCCTTGAGTTGATTCGTCCACTCAATTTGCGCGTTTCGCCGGTTAGTCGTCGGGTTTCCATCTAAATTATTTTCAGCACCCCGAACTCTAGGGTTATGGGCATTTTTCGCCGACCCATTGTCGGGTGTTCTGCGCGTTCGATCGTTTCGAACCGCATTTACAACTTTTGGGTGTTTTGGTGGTGTCATTGTTGTTCCCGCGAGCAGCTAGGGAAAGGGTTCGTCCATCCTTGTAGAGCCCCGCATGCAAGGATAAGGCTGCATACTCTGACAAGTCGCCCGGTATCTCAGAGTCACCGTTTAAGACACCTCACCCAGGTGTCATTCAGCTTTCGCCACGGTTGTCACGCCTCCGCTTAGGGATTATTCCTTCGGGACCATCCCTGGACAATTGTCTGCGACTGCTTATTAATTATGGTAACCATATTTAGCAGAAGCCCTTGGTACAGGGACCCTCTATCCGCATCCCGAGGACGCGTCCGGTGGCTTTGTCATAGGCCCTTCAGTTCTATTCCAAAGGTTCGAAACCGAAACCGAATTATATATATATAATAATCTTTAATTTGAATTTATATATATATATATAATACATGTGGAAAAATGGATATATGTACGCGGAGCGCTTCCCCAACCGCTGCTTGATCAAGCTGCTGCCGAAGATGAGGAAACGACCTTAAGACCAACCGCGGAAAACAGGCACCTTCTGAGAGATGATCACGAATTCAGGACAATAAGGAACATTAACATGCAAGTTCCTCTTTAGCCCCAAGATCTGGCTGAAGTGGATGCCTCTCTTCCTGGAGAAAGTTCGCAAGAATCCCACCTCTGGACCATCAATTGCTCAGTTTATGGTGCTGCGAGAGCTTTGGCTGATTCAAATCGAAGGCTCAAACCTCCGATGGATCAAAATACCAAAAGACGCTTACATCAACTGAACAAGAAGATTAGATGGGCAAGACAGAATGCGTCCCGTGTTCAATGTGTGATTGACTACATAACATCTGGTAGACCGTTCACGGAAAGGGTTCGAAAGTTCGCCTAAGAACTAAGCATCTTGAATCACACACTAAACAAGTCAAAGCTGCTGACAATCAAGCAGCATATTGTTGATAAAATACGTCTGTTATCTGACGCAAGGAGAAGCATACAGAAGAGAGAGAGAGATGGATCAGGGAGAATGAACAGTTTCTCGCTGACCCATCTCGCCTGTTCAATGATCACCCTGTTTCTGTCAAAAATCCACGCAAGCCCAACGAGGTAGAGACTTTTTGGAGAGAGGTATACAAGATCCCGAAAACACTAGAGTTGAAAGAAAATACTGCCAATATCATGCGCTTCAAGGAATTTTGCGACAGCCTCATAAAATCTGAGGATGAATGTCCATCAGTCACTGCCGAAGAGGTGAAAAAAGCACTTAGAAGAACGAAGAATTTTTTCGGTGCTGGACCAGATTGTATCGGGAAATTCTGGTGGAAGAAGTTCACTTCTACACACAAACATTTGGCCCGCATATTAACCTCATATTTAAAGTCAGAGACGCCCATTCCGCAGTGGCTGGTGTTAGGACGCACTATACTCCTACCGAAAAAAGGCAACTTGTCCAATCCAGAGAATTACAGGCCAATAACTTGTTTGAACACTCTGTATAAGATCTTTACTGCTGTCCTAAACACAGGATTGTTCGACGAATTGAGCCTGTGTGGCGCGAGATGTACGAACAACGTGGCTCAAAACAAGAGGTAGAAGGATGTCGAGAGAACCTGCTAATTGACAGGTGTATCTGTAAAGACTCTGCAGCCCATCAACGCGTCCTGTCAATGGCCTGGATTGACTACCGGGAAGCTTTCGACTCAACCTCTCATAGACTTATCATCTGTCTGTTGGAAAGCATGAAGGTGCATCCACACATAGTGAGATGCATAGAGAGATTAATGCCTCTTTGGAAAACCAGATTCACTATCGCACCTGGAAATTATCGTGTGACAACAAACAACGTCACCTTCCAGAGGGGCGTCTTTCAGGGCGATACCATGAGCCCTTTACTTTTTTGCATCACACTTCTGCCTCTATCTCTAACACTATGAAATTCTTCTGGACACCTCTGTGGCGACACTAACCAGCGCGAGCAGAAGGTCACTCATGTATTTTATATGGATGACCTAAAGCTCTATGCCTCTGGTAGACGCAAACTTCAAACGGCCATAAATATCGTCGCGAAGTACACAGGAGAGATTGGGATGGACTTTGGATTGGATAAATGTGCCAAAATTCATCTCAAGAACGGAAAGATTGTTGGTGTTCCCGAGGAACCTGAGCTTGTGGATATAGGTGTTATCAGACATCTTAACACTGGAGAGACCTATACATACCTGGGCGTGCCTCAAAGCCGCATTCAGGACGTAACATCAGTAAAGGAGTCTCTCCGAAGCAGATACAAGCATCTTCTTCGACAGATTTGGCCTTCCAATCTGTCAGCGTTAAACAAGATACCTGCGACTAACATGCTTGCCGTCCCGGTTCTACTCTACTCGTTTGGGGTAGTTCAATGGACGAAGAACGAACTTAAGGTCCTTGATATCACCACACGTAAGATCATGCATATGCATAAAAGCTTGCATATCAACTCGTCAGTTCCGAGATTATACATTTCACGCCGTCAAGGCGGACGCGTACTTCTGAATCTCCAGTGTCTTCATAACCGTATGGTTTTAGGCACACCTTATATCGTAGCTAATGGCAGAGATCCTCTCCTAAAAATGGTCAGGAACCACGGGATGATTGGTGAAGGAGCGTTCCTTTACAAAGCCGAGGAGCAAGCGGCCGAGACCCTTGGCCTGCATTTTAACATCAGAAGTGAGGAAAGTACATTACTCCATCTAGATGCTTCAATTATGAAAGCCGAAGTGAAGAAAGCAGAAGTTCAAAAATTCCATCAAGAGCTGCTAGGCAAGAAAGTGTACGGAAATTTCCACAGAAATGTAGAAAAACAGTCCTTGTCGAAGGAGCGAACTTTTGCTTTCCTCAGATCATCAGGCCTTAATTCAGGTACAGAGGGTTTCATTTTCGTATGCCAGGAAGGTGTCATTTCCACCTTAGCATACCGTGACCGCATTTTTTGTCAAGAAGTTCCCAGCGATAGGTGCAGAGCGTGTCATGCTCACGCTGAGTACCTGGAACACATACTATCGGGGTGTCCCACCCACGCAGCAACGACGTACATCTACAGACATAATGCGGCCCTAAGAGTCCTTTATTACCATCTTTGTCGCTCTTACGGTGTTGGCCGCGATCTTGCCCTGCCGAACGCTCGGAGGGAGACTGAGCAGATGAAGTCGAGGCATTTTGGAGAGAAGTCTACGCAGTCCAGCATCAACTGAAAGAACACTCGAAGAATATAAATAGCTTCAAGGAGCTGTTCAGTGCCCTCATAACACCTGAGGAGGAATGCCCACCTATCACTACCGAGGAGGTGAAAAACGTATTAAGAGGCATGAAAAACTATTCCGCTACTGGAACAGATGGTATCAAGACCTTCTGGTGGAAGACGTTTTCTTCAACCCACCAGCATCTGGCCCGCATTTTCAACTCATTTGTAAAGTCGGAAGAGCCTATTCCGGAGTAGTTGGTAGAAGGGCGCAAAGTGCTCCTGCCGAAGACGGGCAACTTAGCTGACTCTAAAAATTACAGGCCAATAACTTGTATGAACACACTGTATAAGATTTTTAGAGCTATCCTAAATGATAGGATTGTTCGGACAATGAGACCTGTGTGGCGAGAGATGTACGAACAACGTGGCTCGAAGAAAGGCGTAGCAGGATGTCGAGAGAACCTGCTCATCGATAGATGTGTCTGTAAAGACGCATCATTTTATAAGCGTTACCTATCGATGGCCTGGATTCATTACCTGAAAGCGTTTGATTCAACCTCCCATAGACTTATCATCTGTCTGTTGGAAAGCCTAAAGGTTCATCCACACATCGCGAGGTGCATAGAGAGATTAATGCGGCTTCGTTAAACTATATTTACTATCTCATCTGGAAAACATCGCGTGATCACTAATAGTATCACCTTTCAGAGAGGTGTGTTTCAGGGCGACACCATGAGCCCTCTCTTCTTATGCCTCACATTATTCTCACTATCTCTCGCACTTCGCCATTCCGAAGGGTACCTCTGCGGCAAACCTGGAAATCGAAAGCATAAGGTCACTCATGTATTTTACATGAATGGTCTTCAGATCTATGCTAAAAATCAAGAGAAACTACATCTAGCTCTAGAAATTTTCAAAGAGTACACTCAAGAAATTGGAATGGAGTTCGGGCTAGAAAAATGCGCCAAGGTTTATTTGGTGAAAGGAAAACTTGATAGCGTCCCGGAAGACCCGGAGGTCGTCGACAGAAGTGCTTTACGACACCTTGGCGTTGGAGAGACCTATGCATACCTGGGCGTGCCACAAAGCAGCGGAGGAGGCTGCTGAAACACGCGGCCTTGACTTCAATATCAGGGATGAGCAAAATGCATCAAATCTCATCCATCTCGAGTACTCACTCCTGAAGGCCCGGATTAAGAAAGCACAGGAGAAAAACTTCCGCAAACAGCTCCTCGAGAAGAATATGCACGGCATCTTCCACAGAAATGTGGAGGATCTGTCAATGTCGTATGAGCTAACGGTTGCTTTGCTTAAATCACCCGGATTGAAGTTGGGCACGGGGGGTTTCATTTTGGCATGTCAAGACAGTGTCATTTTAACTCCAGCATACCGTCGCCACATTGTGAGCCAAGACATTCCCGATGATAGCTGCAGAGCGTGTCATGCACACCCCGAGCATCTAGGACACATACTATCTGGTTGTCCAACTGATGCGGGAACGACCAACATCCAAATGCCCAATGCGGCACTAAGAGTGCTTTATTACCATCTCTGTCACTCTTACGGCATCAGCCCAAGTGCCGCTCCGCTAAACGCTCCTAGGGAAATAGAGTCAATTATCGAGAATTTGAAGTTTCGGATATACATGAACTTCATATTCTCGACAATTGTTTCTGTTGCGCACTCGAGGCCTGACATAGTTCTTCTTGACTTCGAGAAACGAACCATGTTCGTTATTGAATTTTCGGCACCAGCTGACAAAAACATCGTAGCCAAGGAGAATGAAAAGAAAGAGAGTTAGAGAAGACCTTATAAGGGAGTTGCGACGGTTATATCCAGAATATTCTGTTAAGCGAATCGTCTTGATCATCAGCGCTCTTGGAGGTGCCAAGGTTTCACTGGTTAATAGCCTGAAAAGCATCCCTGCGTGTCAACAAAATGCTAAGACACTTGCGGGGAAAATGCAGAAGGCGGTTGTCCTTGGGTCGCTTCGTGTCCTCAGGGTGCATCAGACTTTTGCCGGATTATCGTATTGAATTCGTCGCAGATTGTTACCACCTATCTCACGGTCGTGAGACGTGGTTACAGCTGAAATTTTACTACGATTTCGCTGGGAGAGGGTGCAATTTTTCAGATTAGCACCTGCTCCCAGCGAAATCCTGCGGTTGTTCTTCTGACAAACTTTTAACTATATGTATATAAAGTATACCGTTCCTACAGTTATATATTTATAAGGACGGAGAAAAATATTATTCATCATTAACTCGCGTAATATTGGCAGAATTAAAGAAAAATATTAAGGGATCTCTTAATCCCATTACTTGCAAAAAATTGCTTATGTTAGTTAAGTTTTCGTTGTTAATGGATTTTTTTACTTAAAATACAAAAGGATAAAATGCATATGTACCGAAGTAAAATAATCCATTAATAGTGTATATTAAAAAAGCAATTTTGTGCATTGTTACACAAAAAGGAACAATTTGTCAGGGTAGCTATTTTGTGGGGAGACAAACTTTTTTATACCACGCTTAATTTTGTCCTATTTTTTGGCATTTTTAACAAATTCAGTTAATTACGATTCAGCAATTCACAGATGGATAACGAAAGGCTTTTTCTTAAGCATTATGTAATGCTAACTTTGCTAACTACATACTTTGGTGTCTCCTTTTTCTGAAAAATTATACCTTGGAAAAATCTGTATATACCTGGAAAAAACCTAGAATTTTCATGAAATTTTTTTACGGAATCTGAGTAGACGCTCTGATATAATACTAAAGATAATATTTTTTTATATTTGTATTGATATTTTTCAGCATATAAAATATCGATAAAATATACTGATTAATAGTATAAATTCCCGTTCTGATTTCTTAAATGAGCTGATAATTACTTTTAGATTTTACAATGAAAAAAAAATGAAACACTAAAAATGTCGCTTCATTAAAATATATATATTTCTAAATTCATTCTGTCACTTTCTGTAATTATAGGTGTGTGAAATTGATAAGTCGCTGCATAACTTAACTTTCTTATTACTCTGCTTTTACTTTTGAGTTTCAAATTTAGAAATAATTCCGAAGCTATATTTCAATTCAGTTCTTACGTTTCTGGAACTAAATTTTGCAAAGCTTGTTCGTCGCTTTAATAGTTCAGTTTGAATCTAAATATTTAATGAAATCCGGGGCTCCTAAAATTCTTGACCCAGCACTATTAGTTTCTCACAAGTAGTGATTCACATAAAAAAAGGTCTTAAGTATGGTTGGCCTTGTTTTTAGTTTTGCCTTAAATTAAGCCCTAAACTAAATGACCGCATGAAGAACGTTTTAAAAGAAATCCTTATCGGCTTAGAACTATAATTAATTCATTTATATGGCTTATTTGCAAATATTCATCTTGAAATAAGTCCCACTAGACTTATATAGATAGCAAGATCTTGATGTCTTCTGGCAGTTGTGACATGACGTAACACGAACAGGAAAATAGTCGCCACGCCAAGCATGCGAAATGCGTCAATTCTAAGTTTTTGTTCAGTGAACGTATATCTACTTTAACCTGCTTTATTCAATGATCCTAATTTAACATATTCTTAACCATATTCAAGGTTAGTACATACCATCATATACTTTTATGGAGATAAGGAAGATGGCTGCCGTCTTGACCGGTCATGTTTTATGTGGCTCTCTGTAATTTAAAAGTTGGAGTGTGCTTTGGTGACATTTAGTCATTTTTCTGGTCCATTTTTGAAGGAGGGAAGCCTATTTATCTAAGAAATCAGTTTATTCAGCACCAGTGCCTGTATTGACCTCACAAAGTCTAGGTGGATGTTTTGCTAGTGTGCGGGCCCTTGTTGCCTGCGCGAATTTTGGAGCATGGAGTTCTGCGTAAATTCGGTAAGTGACAATTATATCGACGGTGATAACAGCTTCAATCAAGAGGTGCTTCACAGGAGCCTTGCCAGTTAGAGGAATGAGTTCTCCACGCAGAAAGAAATTTCGGAATAGTTGGATCGCTATGAAACAATGGAATTTAATGAAGTTTCTGTCATCAATGATGGGTCTCAGGCTCAAAATGATAGAAAAGGCGAGAGTAATAATCCTTTCCAAAATCACGTCCCTCTCCAAAACAAAAGTGCTGACTCTAGAAGGAAAAGGAAGCAGTCTAACTACAGTGACTCTGATAACTCTAAAAATAGACACACAGCATCGAATCAAACTGCTAATCCCATTAGAACCCCTCGACTCCGAAACCGGTACTCTCGATCTAACAAGGGTCCTTACTCTGTCGAAGTAGACACTTGTGAGGATAACCCTATGGATCCTTGTAGTGTGGGGAAAATCCTACATAAATCTTTTAAAAATGTAGTGCATGACATCAAAAAGAAAGGGAGAAGTATATTCACTATTCTATGTAATTCTGGCGAACGAGCTAATCGCATAATTGATAATCTCAACTCAATTTGTCCGAAATTAAACGCTTTCATCATGAATTATAAAGTCTCTCGCATTGGTGTAATCAAAGGCATTCCTACAGGTCTCTCAGTGGATGAGATTAAAGCTAATGCCATATCTTCCATCCCAATTCTCGAAGCATCTCGGTTATCTAAAAAGGATGAGAAAGGTAATCTGGTTCTCTTGAAAACTGTTCTGATTAAGTTTGATGGACAAGCTCTTTCCCAAGATATCCGATTCTATTACACTCTATACCGGGTGACACCCTACATTCTACCTCCTAAATTGTGCTACGGATATGCTAGACATGGCGACGTGAAAGCACAATGCAAAAATCCAAGATGCTTATTTTGTGGTAAGAAGCCACATGAAAATCAGGACAGTCGTAATAGACCAAACTCTCGTTTCTGTATAAATTGCAAAGGCCCACATTGGGCTGTTGATAAACAATGCCCATTATACCTAGAGGAAAAAGAAATCCGCAGAATCTCAGATCAGTTTGATATCCGCGTTAAAAAAGCGGCTTATCTTTATAAAAAGGAAAAAGCTTCTCCCTAAGGACTGCGGAACATTGACTCTGGCATTGCATCTAACCTAAAAACTTCTGATTTCTTTTCTCCATTCATCAATTTTGCGAATGTCCCCTCGTTGGGTGATACTGACGCTGACCCTGTCCTTTTCGGTTGAGAATACTTGCGAAAATTCAGCCAACCTGTTAGAAGGCCCCCCTCTCATCCTAGAACCTCAACGCCTCTTTCGCCCTCTACGTCTCATAGAAAAAACTCATCTCTACTCTTGGTATTCTAGTTCTTGCGGTAAAGGTGTTTGCCTTCAAAACCATGCCGAAAACTCAACACCTCATCTTTCTCAACCTTCCTCTCCCCTTCCACCTTCTATGGATAACCAAATCAATGGGAACGAATGTAAGTATATGATATTGTCTCTTATGTTGCTACTCCAACGTTTTGCTCCTCTATTATCTCTTCTCAGCAGTGGACTTTTGAATCAATCTTTTGACTTTTGCCACGAATCCATAACCTCTTCTATATTTATCCATTATGGGTATCTTGGAAAAACCAAGAATTCTTTAATGGAACTGTCGAGGAATAAATAATAAAAAGGGATCCTTAGAAAGAATTAGTCACAATTACGACGTAGTCTTACTAAATGAAATATGGCTAAAAGATAAAATCGATTCTTTTTGAAGAAGTGTAATGTTAGAAGGAAGGACCGTTCCACCGGTGTGGGCGGTGGTCTGCTTAGTGCTGTAAGAAATGATATTGTTATTTCTGAAGTTAAAATACCAGAGATTCCAAATCAGCTAGATACTCTTGCTATTTCTATCCCCTCCGATTAGGGTGAATTACTGTTAAAGTTGAAAATAATAAAATGGGTAGCGATCACTTCACTATTTCTAGAATTATTGGTATCTCTTCTTTATACCACGAATTCTTTTCTCACGAATACAATTTAAAAACGTTTCTTGAGATATTTTTAAGGAAACTCTAAAAAAGTCTCAATTTGATTTTAATAAAAATAATAGTAATCCTGCCTTAACTCTTTAAGCATATTATGAATTATTTAATTTCATAGATAACGCTCTTCCCGTGCCTGAGACATTTGGAATAAAATTCCTCGTTTTAGACACATACTCCTGACAAGTCCTTCCCCCATGAACTCTCTAACTAACACAAAAACAACAAGAAACATGGAAACATTTATGGAAACGTTTAGAGAATCTAGTTTGCTTCCCACAGACTTACCTCCTATTCCACCTCTTTCAAATGCACCACCTACTGAAACTCCTCCCTCTAATTTTCCAAACGAGCCTTTCAATCTTCAAGAGCTGCGCCTTGCCATTTCCAGTACTAATAGCAAATTCTCCCCAGGATTGGATAAAATCAACTACGAAATCATTCGAAATCTACCAGATAACATCTTGAACCACTTACTAGATATTTATAATCTAATTGTAGATGAAGGTTCCTTTCCCGACCAATGAAAAAAATTCTTAGTTTTTCATATACCAAAACCTAATTCCCATAAATTCCGTCCTATTACTCTAGCATCCTGCTTACTGAAACTTATGGAGAGACTAGTAACTAATAGATTGAACTGGTGGTTAGGAAACTCTTCAATTCTTCCCCCATCCCAATACGAATTTCGCAAAAGCAGGTCTATTGCTGACTGCCTTGCTAATAGATGATCTGGTTAAATTAGGCGACCCCTGGATATATATATATATATATATATATATATATA
>CAKNWT010185400.1:0-12562 GCA_932066315.1 Andricus coriarius
AAAATTTTTGCCGGGTGAGAGATGCCGCCGGAGAGACAATAAGTGCTGGGAGGCTCGCCGCAGTTTTGCCTTTTTTATTTGGACTTGACATTTTTTTTTGAGGGGAGAGATGCCACTGGGAGTCTTGCCACTAGTGAGAGATGCCGCAAAAATGTCAATTTCATTGTGAGAAATGCCGCGCAGGAGAGAAGCCGCTAGGTAGAGATGCCGCAGTTGTGACATGCCGTAGATGAGACATGCCGCAGATGTGACATGCCGCAGATGTGACATGCCGCAGATGTGACACGCCACAGATGTGACATGCCGCAGTTGTGACATGCCGCAGATGTGACATGCCGCAGGTGAGACTTGCCGCAGGGAGACTTGCCGCATGTGAGATGATATGGACCCAAGAAACCTTAAAAACAAAACTTCAATCATTAAAAGGTTTATTCAAGTTAAATCACAATTTATTTCAAGAAGATACCAACACCAGTGACTTCATTTCGAAAGTGCGCATGCGCAGCTTTTTCACCAGTGCCTAAAGTAAGCCATATTCAAACTGCGCATGCGCGAAAATTGTTTCGCGCACAGTGTGCTCAAATAAAGTCCTATAGACACCATTTAGAAGCATGAAAAGGTCAACTATTGAGGTGGGTGTTGCAAAAAGGATTATGTAGGTTATATAAGCCAAGAATATAGTATTAATGGAATTATTATTAAAGTAAGGTATTTTTTAAATGAATAACTTTTTTCTATTGACATTTTTGCAGCCTATGTTGTTTTTCCATAAACAACATTTTTTTTTTCAATGCTTTTTTAAATAATTAAAAAAAAACTACGATTTCTAACAAAAAATAATTTATAACTTTGTAGATTTTTTTGGGTGAGCAACTTTGGCTATTCATTGTTTTCGTATCTTGTGTCATTTTTCCAAAAATTTAATTTTTTTATTCTTAATGTTATTTTCTACGATTAGGACAAAAACTACGCGTCCTATCAACAAATTATTTGAAACAAATTTGCATTTTTTTTCGGTTCAGTAATTATTGTATTTACATTGATTTTTCTATTTTGCATAGAGTGACCGCAAATGGAATTTTTCGATTTTTTAGTATTTTCTTTTTGTGTCTAAAACCAGAAACGTTGGTGAAAAAAGGTTGGTTTTTTTCATTCGATTTATTTACTTTACATTATGAATTTACGGGGAAAAGCTTTTGTAAAGAAACAATATTGAAAACAAGACAAAATTATATTTAAACTTTTATTGCAACCATTTTTTACAAGCCTTATTAAAGTTTATTATTTTTGGAACTTACAAATACTTCATACAGAAGAACATTTTGCAGTTTAAGTTTTATTTTACTACAAAAATATACCTCACTTCTTTTACTAGGTATCAGTATAGTTTCTTACCTTGCTAATAATAATTGGAGAGATAAATGATCTAAAAGTTTCAAGAATTTTTTAATTTTGTGATGATGTCAGAGGATCAGTCCTCTTTTCCTTCAATCATGTTAATAAAATAGACATTGATCTAGAAACAAGTTTTATATGTGGTCTGAGGCTACATTAAAAATTCTTCTTTTAAAAAAAGTTACGCCTAGAAGAACTGTATATTATCTGTTTATAGAAAAATCTATTAAAATAACCTTGGAAAAGGGATAATGGAAGAATGTATATATATATATCAAATATGTTATACATTAGATATATTACTAATACAAAATCCATGATGAAAATATGTAATTTTATACATACTTTATTTATCTACTTTAATTCCATAAGTTCGAAGAAAGGCGAAGATCAAAAATTGATGAGAACCATAACTAGTTGATCACAAAATAACAATCACGACGCCAAGAATATTTGTCAAGAATGATTGTATATTTTCTTGAAATTTTCTGCTTTTTTAATTTACTAATTGCGTTTTCCACTTTTAAAACGAGGAATATTAGCAGAAAGAAATATTAGCCCTATTAAAAATAATTCCAGGAGATTTTGCAGATACTTTTTAAACGAGTGTTGCTGGTATATGATCCCTGCAACATCATTGTATCTGTGAATATAATCCTTATAAGCTAATTTTCTACAGTTATTAATGATGTGCTCGATGGATTCATTGGAATCACCATATAACCGATGCCGACCCTCCACAGGTAAGTGGAGTATATGCTTTTGGTAATTTCTGCTGCTGATTACATTGTCCTGTATAGCCACGAAAAATCCTTCCGTTTTAGGTAAAAGTATGCCCATCCGTAGCCAGGGATTTTCGTGAGATTCTCATCAGCGAGATTCAGAGGCGTATAATTCTTATCTTCATTACAGATGGCGTTGTAAAGTGGATTGTCCTGCGTACTATTGAAATATACGTTTAATCATGTTGTCTGCAATGTACGCAATTCACGGACATCCATCGTGCCTATGGTTCCCCAACAACGTGATAGGACTATCCTTTCACATGCTGAACTTGTGTAGTGCATTTGATGTTCCCTCATATGCACGCAAATGGTTCTGTTTAGATTGTCCCTGTCGGTGTTAGACCATTTGATTAGCCTGAAAGAGTAGATGAGGAGTGGAATGGCGTAGGAGTTAAAGGCCTTGATTATTTTGGCCGCATTGAGGCTAGTTTCCAATGTGGCATTCAGGGTCTTAACAAAGGCGTTCTTAAGATTTTCTGTAACAGCAGTGTGACAGGGTTTCATCTACTGAAGCTGGTCTAGTTAATTATACAACTCATCCTTCGTCAGTGTTTCAACGGATTGTTAAGCCACAACTCCGCCTTTACCACTACCCGTTTGTAGTGCAGTTCTCTGCACTGGTCTAGCCCGAATTCCATATGTATGTCGTGTGAAAACTGCATGATGATTTCGATTAACTTCTGACGTTTTTTTCTCAAGCTGATCATCGTACTTCAGATTCGTACCGCAGAGGGTCATTGCGAGACTCAGAAATTGAATTACATTTGGACAGATCTTGTACGTTTGGAAAATCTCAAGTAAGTAATCGTGGAGTACTGATGGAAAGGCTTGTTCCTAATCAATGTATGGCATGTGCAGGTTACGCTGATGTTTTCACGCCTGCTTCACGACAACTGTCCGATGAACTGTGGGCGTCGGATTTTTTTAAGCATGCACGTGATGCTATCTGTGATAAAAGAGGGCTTCTAGACTGGGTCACCAAGCATGTTTTGATAGCACCTAGGCAATGAACCGTGTATACACTTAAGGTAATTGTACCAAATAATGAGCACCATGCCCAGGCCACGTACTCGCCATTTTTTCGCTTTCTTTAATACCCGAGACACATCGGAGGTTGTGATGTTGAGAACCTCTATTTCCGGAATTTCTGAAACACGACCCCTTTTGAGGTAGAGTCACCCTGCTTCCAGGTTGCTTTAATTATTTGTCCCCCAAATCTCTTCCGAGTAGTCAGCCACGTCTTCCACGCCTTGAATTTGAGCATCAGCTGTTTTTTTTGTGCTCAACTGTTTTCTCGATAGAATCGCTTCTCATATGCCTTAAAGGCCTTGCCTTGATCTTTTTTGGCGTTAGCTTTCTTGTACCTGCACAGCCCAGCAGGCAGGACATAGATCCTCTGTCGAAAGGATTCAAGCATTTCGTCCATCGTAGTGCCAGATGTTGTGGACGGAATATTGCGTGAACGAAGGATATCCGCCACGTGACGGGACAACTTATGAGCTCTATTGTCTAGCCTATCTTGCGTTAGCCTGCCTAGCTTGCATATTACTTTGTTGATTTCGTTTTTAATTCAATGCAGTAGATAGGTGTTCAATGAGATATAATGTCAAAACTTGGGTGTTAGGGTGGTCGACCGTACCAGTAAGGCAGTTTTGGCATGTTTTGGCAGAAAGTGCCTTGAACTTGGTTCTACATTTCGAAATTCTAATAGAGCGCGTTCGAAGTTCTCTTTATGATGCTTAGGATTTGCTGAGATTTCGGTGTTGTTTGTGTTCTCATTCGGTCATATCATTCGTCATTGTTCCACAACGACGCCAGTTCCGACGTCAATTCAGCGTATCGGCCTACAACGTCAGCAATCTTCTCTACAGCTGGAGCATCTGGAGGTTCACCACTTAAGGCGGATGGATGGTATAATTGCCTTCTTATGGTCTCAATTTCAACCTCAGGCAGCAGCTCATTAAAAAAGATTGAGCGTTGTTGGCCTGAAAGATGTTGTTCGTTTATTCTCTCCATCTGACAGTAAGTACGTACAAAATTTTTTGTTAGTTTCTTTGTCCATTTTATAACAGTCCGGGGAGAAGGGAGAATTGTTGTGTACAATAGTTTCAGTTCTCTGAAGTAAGTCACGTTTTTTGACCCGCGGCAGCCCAGGGTGCTTTTCATAAAATTTTTCTAAGAAGATCTTTTTTCTTTCGGTCGGAGGTATTGTATCTTTCTTGGCTGTCGGTAGCAATGCTACCGCCAGCATTGCCGTAAAAGCGATGAATGGAAAACTCAAGCCCTACCACAACGTCAACGCAAGTATTAGTATTATCATTATAAAAAAGATGAGCGAGGTCATTAATCTCTCTGGCTTGAGATGATTACAGCCCAACATGTCGAAGGCATTTTTGTTAAAGTTGGATTTTTTGAATAGTCTGCACGGGATATCCCGGTATATATCAATATGCCTAATTTGACATATTGGGCAAAGCCTGGTTTTATGGCCGACCATCCACGGACTGGGTTCCAGCTAAGTGCACGATGGGGAGACTAACAGCAGACCTACGGATCCCACCCAAGAGGACCTCTGTAAAAGTGCATACAATAATTTCCAGTACAAAAGTAGGAGCATGATGTAGTTAGGAGTTCGTATTTTTCCGCTGTTGTCCTCACACAGCGACCACGAGAGTTGATGGTGACATTGGTAACCTCTGATACATTCTTAGAGCTACCATCTTCACTTTTGGCTTTTGGTTTCATACTTCGGACTTTCATAATAGAGACGCACCATTTCCTCTTTCATTAAGGTGTCCCACTTGATGCTCCCCAGAGTATTTCTGTTGCCGTGGTTGGCTGCAAATTGCTAACGCTAGCAATGCAACCACAGTAGGGACAGTTGTCATTCCACTTTTTACCGTTTGTCGCAGATGTTCTTGCAGGCCAACTGTTTGTTTAGTGAAGTCTACCTGACCATCTCGCAGCTCACCATCACCACCGTCTCGCATGCTGTGGCCCCAGCGGTGGTTCCAGGGACGCCCCTACGATCATTGGGAAGCGACAAGCGTTTTAAAATATTAAAAATAATCTCCATGTCTTTAACCGGTTTTGGTGTTCCACTGGGTCCCTTTCATCTTCGTTCTCTGTCTTGCATGGGAAACCCTGTCAGTAGCAATGCTACAGCCAACATAGCCGGCAATGTCATGAGAGGAAAGCTCAAGCCCTAACGCGATGGCTACTTAAATAGCCTACTTCGCTAATATCTAAACAAGGTCGCGAACGCGGCAAGTGCGTAGTAAATTCTTCGTTCTATTTATGCGGATTTCACAGCTCGACAAAAAAAAGTTGTCTACTCGAGAAACCAGAATAGGTTTACCCTACATTTTTGAGGTCCCTGAATCCAAATCTGTGGTCCGTTTAGCTCCATCACGTCAGATTTCGTCCCTAAACTCAAAACACATGAAAATCGCTGCTTTCAGGCGAAACATGATTCGTACCTATGAAAAGTGGTCATATCCTATGTTTTCGAGGCCGCTGAGCACGAATCCGAAGTGTTTGTGGTTCTGTGACGTCGCGCCTCGTCCCTAAGCTAAAAAAACGGTGAATTTATAATTTTATGTAAAACATGTATTTTTTCAATGCAAAGTGGTCACATCCTATTTTTTCGTGGTCGCTGAGTACGAATTCGGAGCCGTTGTGTTTCTATGACATCACATTCCGTCCCTAAACTAAAAAAACGGTGAATTGGTAATTTTATGTGAAACATGTTTTTGTCCAATGCAAAGTGGCCATATCCTATGTTTTCAAGGTTCCTGAATACAAATCCTGAGCCCATTCGGTACCACGATCCCAGTCGGCGGTCTATCTCAGGGGAGTCTTCCGTCCTGGGGGTGATAAACCTTATACCTCCCCAGGGCTATGTATGAGGGCTTTCTGACATTGACGAGGACAAAGTCAACTCGCCGTCGGACATTCTACGGTGTCATCCTCACACCCTAATCCCCCCCGCCTGAAAGGCAGTACGCTCCTACTGGCTTCGTTACTGCAACAGATAGTCATAAGAATCATTCTACACATCTCTTTTCATGACAGGCGTCATCGTTCACAGAATCTATCGGAGGAGCAGGATTTCGTCACTCGTTCAAGCAACAAGATCATACTGAGAGAAAATAACAAAAATGTATGCATGATCTGATATCCAAACATACAATTATGCAGTGCGAGAACGTGCAAATTGCTGCTTCCCACGGTTGTTATCTGAACAATGCTCTCAACAGCATCAACTGATTTTCGACGAGCTTTCAATTTTCGCTGAACGAGGATTCGGACGAGTGACGAGTCTGGTCTGTTGGGTTAAGAGTTTTTCCGAAGTTACGTATTACAGTTTACAAGCTGGGACCGTGGTACCGAACGGTCTTAGGATTTCTACTCAGGAACCTAGAAAACATAGGATATGGCTACTTTGCATTGGCGAAATACATGCTTCACATAAGATCACCAATTTACCGGTTTTTTAGGTTAGGGACGAAATTTAATGCCACAGAAATACAACGGCTCCAAATTCGTACTCAGCGACCTCCAAAACATAGGATATGACCACTTTTTAAAGGTATGAATCATATCTCACCTGAAAGCAGCAATTTTCATGTTTTTTTAGTTTAGGCATGAAATCTGACGCGATGGAGCCAAACGGATCCCGGATTCGGATTCAGTGACCTCAGAAGCGCAGGGTAAACCTCTTCTGGTTTCTGGGGTAGACAACTTTTTTTTTGTTGAGCTGTGAAATCCGCATAAATAGAACGAAGAATTTACTACGCAATTGCCGCATTCGCGACCTTGGTTAGATATTAGCGAAGTAGGCTATTTAAGTAGCCGTCGCGTTAGAGCTTGAGCTTTCCTCTCATGACTTTGCCGGTTATGTTGGCTGTAGTACTGCTACTGTCAGGGTTTCCCATGCCAGACAGAGAACGAAGAGGAAAGGGGCCCAGAGGAACACCCAAACCCGTTAAATACATGGAGATTATTCTTAATATTTTAAAACACTTGTCGCTTCTCAATGATCATCGGGGGGAGCCCCTGGAGCCACCGCTGGGGGCCACAGCATGCGAGACGATGGTGATGGTGAGCTGCAAGATAGTCAGGTAGATTTCACTAATCAATCAGTTGGCCTGCAGGAACATCTGCGACAGACGGTAAACAATTTTTTTGTTGTGGAGCTGTATTTTTTTAGAAAATTCGCTGTCTGTTGAAAATTGGTAATGGATATTTTTCTCTGTTGCATCGCTTTGTTCGGCTTCTTTATAATTTTAGAAAGTATTACTCATGTGTGAATTCTCATTCTTTTGATTGAGGCCCTTGATGAGCCCTGCTCGGGGCGAATTTGTATAAGCAAAACTAAATATACAAAAATGTTTATTATTATTTATCATTCAAATTCACACTTTTCATTTTATTAACTCGATTACAAAATAAGACGGGAGATAATTAAACATTCTCATCATTCCATTTTTTTGTGTTTAATTAAGTTTCCTGGTCGATCTTGAAAGGAGCCAGGAAACTCCGTTTTACTTTATACAAATTTTACAGACTGCGGACAGCACGCACAGCCGGACAAACAAACACGGACATATACATATACAAAAATAGAAGAAAACTCAAGGTTAAAGAATTTCTATATTATTCCTTATCATCATTATTAAACTTGTTCCTTAATCTTGAGAATATAATCTGGATCACCAGGCCATGGACCATTTGGACCAGGGAAGCCTGTTGGCCATGGTCCATCTAATCCATCGGAATCATCAATAGTTTCATCTTCTGAGTCAAGTAGATGGCCAGCAGCTTCAGAGTCTTTTGCATTAATTTTAATTCCACTTTCATCCTTTGCGCGTTCTGCATAACCTATAATACATTTTTTTTTAATAATCATAGTTTTTTTAAAGCTAGAAATAGTTATTTAGAATCATCTGGCAGAAGGAAATGAGAAATATGAATAAACATACTAGCGTTGTAACCTCTTAATTGGGGGGGGGGGGCGCATAAAAGGATAGTAGATAGGTACGGAGAGGTCTGGGCCACTTTTTCCGTAAGACTAGCAAACTTACTACTACAATGTGGAGAGCAGAAACTTGGTTTCACTTCGTTTTATGACTCCAGAATTATACTAGTTTTCTATAGATTCCTGCACCGGCTTTTCCGGCATTGTAGAAGGGTTATGGTCCACTCGTTCCGTACGATTAGCAAACTTGCGGCTAGAA
The DNA here is from genome assembly GCA_932066315.1 of Andricus coriarius. NCBI lineage: Eukaryota > Metazoa > Arthropoda > Insecta > Hymenoptera > Cynipidae > Andricus > Andricus coriarius. The sequence goes on from CAKNWT010185400.1 coordinate 8,420, forward strand.
TATAGAGAGTAGAAATTTGGTGTCGCGCCGTGTTATAACTTAGTAATTGAATAGTTTTCTGTAGATTCCTGCACCGACATTTATCGATATTGTTGAAAGTTTTGTGACACGTGCTTTTGAAGAAAATATATGACGTCAAAGTATCTCAAAGTTTTATAATGTGTGTAACGATAGGGTTAATCCTTGGAAACGTGTGTGTATACCCCGTGCATATACGTGTGAGCAAGTGGAAGCTTGGCTTACTTTTTAGATTATGAAGGTTCTTAGATAATAATGATACTAGCACCAAAAAATCGCTGGAAATGCGAGCTTCTTCACGCGGTTGTAATATAACATGGAGATAAGAGTTTTCCCATCTCAATGATTCATAATCCCTTTAATGTGCGCCGACATCATACAAGCATACCAAACATGCACAAACCTGTATCTAAGGAATTTTTAAAAATGTGAGTTTCTATGTGTCAATTCACTAAATTCAGAAACCCAAATTTTTTATGGGACATTGAACTTGTCTTCGTCTACAAGCTTCTTAATTGTAAAAGAAAAGACGGTAGTAGAAAACGATCGAAAATAATCAGTCTGGTATGAAAGTCACACAGCTCTGTCATCACTTCAGTATATTGTTAGATGCCGAACTGTAAAAGCTCCTACTTCGATGACCTTTTTTTCTTCTTTTTTTAGAAGCCAGCAAGGAATTACAACAGGCACCCACATTTTAACTGGCCCTAGGGCCCCCACAACCCTGAATGCGGCCCTGCATTAGATTAAATTTATTTGTGAAACACATCCAAGAACTCAAAATATTAATTAATACAAATAATTATTGGAGCAGAAATTAAAAATTATGGAAGCTTGACTTTAGCAGTGCAACTAGCTGCAAGTCATCAAGGTCCCACCGTATCCCTACAACCCGAAGACTAGAAACGGTTACAAAGCCACTTTCATCTGATTTCATCATATTTTAATTGAGAAGAAGAGCAGCAAAGCATCAATTGTGGAAGCTTCATTATCCATTTTACCGCATCATATGGAGATTTTTCAGTAGCATTGTATGAAAATGATCATGATGAAAATGCCTTGGGAAAACGCAAATATCAATTTATATTTCATGTGTGAATCAACATCTCCTTTAACTGAGTTTGGTATGACGTAAAATCAGTGAATGTGAAAAGTTTATAATCATATTTACATTAAAATTTTTAAAGTAAAGCTTCGAGAAAACTTGTATTCTCTGATCTTGTACATTTAGATATTTTGTTTTTGGAAATGATTACTTTTGAATTGCAGAGTGTTTGTTGGCATGTCATTGATAAACCACCACAACTCAAAAATGTAAATTGTGGCTCTATACATTAAAGTATATGATGTTTTATGTTTGTAGTAATAAAAAATGATTTTAGTAAACATAATTTAAATTACATATGACTTTTTTATTATTAACATATAAGGTTTCATCATGCTAAATAAAAAACAGGGTACTTTACTAGAAACATTCAAATTTATTCATAAGAAACCTAATATTAACACATCATTTTATCTACTAGACCAATCTATCCAACTATTGTGCGAATTATTAAAACCTGGCCATTTAATAAATAATTTGTTGCCACGTTTCTTGAGTACTTTTTCAACAAGATAGATGTCTGGATGCTTAAATTTTTCGAGTTCTAGTTCATAAAAACTACCTGCAATGACCCTACCTTCATAATCTTTAAGCATATACATTATAGGTACGTGGGGTATTATAGGTATTATAGGTACGTGACTCACAGTAAATATTTCAGTTGTCCAATTTGGTGTATAACCTTTTTCAAAAACATGCTTAAATTAACTAATACGCACTTCATCACCTAATTTCGATTTTGATTTTTTAACATTATTTCGAACCTTAAGTTTATTGTCAACACTCAACAGCAATTTCTTATCATGTTAAGCGGCAACATCTTTCGGTTTTATTTTAATAGTTCGGTGTTTGCTATCATTATAAGAAGACACTAAATCAAATTAATTATCTAACCAATTATAATTTCGTTGCAAACTAAATTGCACCCACATCTTATTTGTTAACTTACGAATAAAGCGCTCACAGATCGACGCTTTCAAATTACTAAATGTTGAGTACATATTTATACTATATCGTTTCATAAGATTTTTAAATTTTGAATTGTAAAATTTTTTGCCTGTATCTACTTGTGAGTTCTAAGGCACACTGCCTTTACTTACAAGGAAGGTTACCCAAGTGTCCGCCTCCGATTTGATTCGTTCTGAAGTATGTTTTAGAGCACTAAAAAATAAGGTACACGTATTTTCTTATACGTGCCTGAATTCATATTTAGGGGGTGAAATCACCCTTCAAAGTTTTCGAATAATTACTTTAGAAATATACTTTACAGAGAACTTAATCATTAGGAGGCAGTGTAAATATTGTTTAAACTGTAATTATGTTATTAAATTGCAGTAAAATATTTATTTTCCAACCATCACCCCCTTAGACGGGGGATTAACTACCCCCTATGGCTAACGTACACAAAAATTTCTGATTATGATCCGAATCAAATTTTATTTTTGATTGATTAATGAAATGGCATAAAAAATACAAGACGTATACTAAGACGTATACTAAGCATCTCATACGATATAATGTTAATTTTTTGGTGTTATTCAAATAAGATGAAATGAATCTCAAGCATATTTGCGATGACCATGCGAATACTGACATACCTTTTGTGCGATTTAAAGAGTTGTGTTTAGCTTTTGCTGGAACGATAATAAATATGGATTTGTTGTGATCGATAAAGATAGCAATCTTAATCAAGGTAGATATAAAAAGGGATTTGATTGTTTTGTAAACCTAAATGAATGCTAGATATATAGACCAATAGTTATTAAATACAGATAGCTAAATTTCAGACACAGTCGCTTTAACATGTCTCTCAGAAATGAAAATCTTCATAAGCAAAAAGATCTTTCACATCAAATTGCTAAAGCAAGTGAATCAATTCGTCAAAAGCATAGAATAATAAAGATATGTATAAAAAGCAGCTGAGCAGGCCTTAAGCGATAATTTAAAACAAATTTTTACCCCACTTGAAAAATTAACTCATGGCTTTGAGACATTTAAAAAAGTTGATCCTTTCAAGGGAAAAGTGAAGAATGAGATGAAGAATGAAGTTAAAAATGAAGATTTTGAGTATGGAGATCTGAATGATGATGATGGTGAAATATTTTTCAAGTCAGCTGAAGAAGAAGCAGCAACAGCCTCAATCGACGATATCGCAAATAATTATCTTTTAGTATTATATAATAAAAAAAGGATCATGATAATGTATTTGGTGTACGAAAATGATCTAATAATAGATTAATGATTGGAGATTCGTCAATAAGTTTCGATAAACATAAAATTAATGTAGGTGTGACTTATTACCCGCAAACCAGAGGCTTACCGGAACTATTATTCAAAAAGTCCTCTGATGAATCTTTTATAAGTGATGCTGATCAGGAAAATTATAAAAGTATTGTTCTTGCAGCAAATGCGCATAGAATGTATTACTCAGCTAATGGAAAACTTCGTGAAAATAAGTCTTTAGAGTATAAACATTTTATAGAAAAGTATATGGAAGCTAGAGAAAATAGTCAATTGGATTATATTTACTAGGATGGTCCAAATGAATGGGTAGATTGCCTACGTTTACTAGTAACATCTGAAGCTGCTGGTATTGCAAGTCACACAAAAGAAATTATATCGATAATCGAAGAACTACGTAAGGCCAGAATCATATATTAAAAAACACTCATTATGCATCTAATTCATTATCAAGATGAGTATTGACGTATTCGGACGTCATATTAAGCGAGCTAAGATGGAAAGTGGAGGTCCACCAGGACTTGGATTCAAAGTCGGAATGTTCACATCCGTACTGATGACAAGTGGCAAGCCGATCTCGTTGAGATTATACCAAATGAGCGAAAAAACAGGGGATATAAATACATATCAACCATCATAGACATATTTCCAAAATTTGCTTGGGCTGTCCCTGCTATGACCAAGCGAGGTTATGATGTAACTGCTTCAATGGAATCGGTACTAACAAGGAATGTTACCCAAGTGTCCGCCTCCGATTTGATTCGTTCTGAAGTATGTTT
>CAKNWT010185453.1:0-11057 GCA_932066315.1 Andricus coriarius
CAAACAAACAAAAAACTACTTTTCGACATGAGTTTAATTTTCAACTTAAAAAGATTTTTCAGTCCTCAAGGGAGAGAAACATTTGCAAAAAAGCTGTTGAATTTTCAAGCAACGAGACGAATAATTAAGTTTTTAACTAAAAACGATCAATTATCAAACATAATAGTTCAATTTTCACTTTAAAAAATTAAATAAACTAATTTAAAATTCTCGCGCTTCAAAGTATGTAGACACTTTTATTTTAACTTATACGAAGTTTAATAATACGGTTGTTCAGAAAAGGCTTTTTCGAAGACAAAAGAGTTTTTAATTCTGTTTAAAATTTAGGTTACATAATTATTTTTGTCGCTTAAGAAAACTGGATCTGATGACCCATTTTTTTACTTTGAACAAATGATTAAAATTCTAGTAAAAATCTCACTTTATATTCTATCAAAGATTTGATACAATAATAATAATTTTAATATTTTAATTCCTGAGGACGCTGTTTTCTACCTAATTTCACGAGTTCACAATTTGGCCACACTGAAAAAATAGATGGTGTATTGCAGCGCAGTGATCACAATACCGTTTTAGTTTTAAATATTGCATCGTTCATACACAATTATTATTAATATAGCTATATAAACTCAGAATATAAATTATGAAAACATTATCGTTTCTCAATTAAAAATTAAAAAACAAGCAGAAAGTATAAAAAAAAATATTAAATTCTGTTTCCATAGCAATTCATTGCTACTCATTGAATTAGTAAGTCGGCACTACTAAGCAGATTAGTAGAATACCCTTACTAACTCGTTTAGTAACATAAATCTTACCATTTCATTTAGTAGAAACTGATAAAATTACTAATTTAATAGTCAGATGCAATGCTACTAATTGCATTAGTAAAATTTCTACTAATTCAGATTTAGAGAGTATGTATTCACAATTCGTAGGTTCTATAATTTAATGAAAGTGACTGAAGAATAAGTAATAAAGAAGTCAGGCTAGAGACTAGCATACGGCATTTTAATTTTTTTAAGAAAGCGAGAGGAAGAGAGAGAAAAATATATTCGCCTACATCCCTGAGAAACCCTTTTTAGTTGAAGCCGGAAAGATTACAAAATATCTCGAGCGTCTGGTTACGTCGACGATCTTGCAGAGAAACGCGTGGATGGCGTAATTGTAATATGGCCGGGAATGAGGGCTGGAGAGACAATCGTGGGAGAGTTAGCTGTTCAGGTTGGAAAGCCCTCGATGGAAAACTTATAACTCAATTATACGCTCGAACACAACAGACTGGAAAATAGTGAATAGTTATCAAGTTGAGGCGCCTGCAAAGAGAAACGGAACCACTCCTAAGCGAATCTATACGTATCTCTGAGATATCAAACTTCCATCACTTCCTGCAGTATTCCCCAATGCTTACAATCTACACAATCTGCGCCGTCTCACAAATTAATTTGTAGTGCTTAAATAATTCAATTTCACATTTGATTCAATATATTATTATTATTTAACAGTTCGATTCATTCAAACAAGGCTTTTAGTCATTTGGAAATGATCTACTGTGTCATGTGTGAGTTTGAGAGAATTGAAACAAAGTGGGGGTCCATAGAGCATCTGTGGCGTTTTGCACTAGTGGAAATTCGCGGGCGAAATTATAACGATTCGACGCTCTGGAGCCCTTTGAGGGCCCATATGATGCATAAACTGGTTGGGTAATAGCGACCCAAATGGCTGGACCAGGCCTCGCTACATCGAGATGGCCTCAGCAGAACACGTACGCATAATAAATAGTAGAGGCTTAACGACGTTACCGTTCCTATCCGGTTATTACTACGCCCACCCCTTGACTTCTCCTAAACCCTAAACCGCCCAAACTCATCCTCGTTATGTCACTGTCCCTACATACGTCACTCCCACACTCTCAACATGATGACTCTGCTATTTCGATTTGAAATTGTCCAAACAAGGTTACCACTTTCGGCGAAATGTAGCTTGTTGCTTACTTGTTCTCCTCTTTGTTTATAGAATATAGACTTCTAATTACACAATCTCCTGTTGCGTTTTGAAATTGTGGAGAATGTTCCTTAAATTTTCTTTGAGTATGTAACTTTAATGAATATTTAGGTGTGGTTCGGTTAAATATTCAACATTGTCTCGTACATCAATTGAAGAATGGAGTATGCGAGGAACGTAGACACCATTCTCTGCAAGAAAGACCCTGCATCACGAGATTACACATTTTGCAACGTTTCAACCTCCGCGATAACGCTTTTCATTCTCCTGTCTCGAGCAACGGATAACCGAAAACACGCATTGTTCCTAACAAAATGGAGCTTTCATAGAAACAGAATTGAGTTTCTCCACTCCACAATTTCCGGTTACTAGCTTCGAGGAATAATAATAGCGTTACCCCACCTCGAGTAGCCGCATAATTACCTTCCGGTGAGGTATTTTTTGAAGACCTTGGCAAACATTATTAAGCTAGTAGAAAATGATAAAGTTGTATTGAAAGATGGAGACATTTTGAAAACACCAGATTACTAACAGACTTCTGAATAAGAAGAAGAAAAAACTATTTTGTTTGTACTTTTTATTAGTTTAGATGAAAGAACTTTTAAAACTTTTGATTTAGCAACGACTATCCAATCCGGAGTTCAGGTTGAAGAGATTTTCTTTTCTTTACCCCATCTCATCTAATATAGCCCATCTCTCCATCTCATTAAACCAAGCAACAAATCACACATCCAACTCCAGCCCCATCCTGCCGGCAACACCTTCATTATCCCTTCCTTTTCTCTTCGCATTCTTTCGACTCTAGCCTTCATCATTTTACTCCTTCCTCTTCCATGTTTGAATCGTCTATCCCTAAAATCCCTCCTCGCCTCCATTCAACATTATCTTCCTTTTCTAACACTTTTCTTCATTTTCCTTGCCATCTTTCTCTTCTTGAATCCCCGCTCGGCACTCATCAACTTTCCCTCACACCTGAATCTATTCATTCTCTTCACAACTCGTCTTTACCTCGTCTTTAACCATCACCCTTTTCCTCATCATTTCATCCACTCCCCAAACTCTGTCCTTCTTCCCCACCTGCATACCTCCTTCTGCCAAGCCCTCTCCTTCCATTGCCAATTCAGTAACATCTATTCTTTTATACTATCTGATCCCTTGCATTGCCCCCTCTCTCCCTTGATATTTCTGCTTCCTCCTTCATCAAATGTCCTCTCATCCTCGTCTTTAATCCCCCGCTACCTCAACCTATGCTATTCAGCCTACCTCTTCCGCCCCTGGAATCTAATTCTCCCTTAATCAACCCTTTAACGACTTGCCGTCTCTCCGTCATATACATCTATCCTTTCCCTCGGGCGAATGATAGTACAGTGACACATTTGCTCTACTCTTCCACATCGCATCTTCCGCTTTGCCCTGTCTGTTCTTTTAAACTATATTTCCTTCCCCTCCTATCCCTTTTCCCTATCGTTCCGTCTTCTCACGATTTTTGTTAACTCTTTCCCATTCACATCTTCACTCCTTCCTCTCCCTCACGCGGAGGTCCAAATCCAGAAAAAGCAGGCTGACATATTTTTAAAAAACTATTCAATTTCGGGTGTTTTCACTTTGTATTTATAATTTTATGGTGATTAATTGAAGAGCACTTTTCTCCCTCATTATGATTTAGTAGCAAATATATTTGCTTCCGCATAGAAGAGGGGAAAATACAAAAGTATAAATAGGTCGATCAAAGCGTCCAGATTCAATGAGTCCTTTCAATTTTTGCATTAACTTTGAATCATGGTAATGAATAAAGATTTTCTGAAGAAAACAGTTTTTTCAAGTATTATAAATGACCATAACTTTCGAACTCTTTAATATAATATATTAATATTATAGTTCAATCAATTCAACTCAAATCAAGGAATTTCATCCTCTTATGCCTCGGCTTTTACGTCAATTTTGAATTATCCTGCAGCAAAAATCTTAACTATAAAAAAACGATTTTTTTAAATATTATAAATAACCATAGCTTCCTTACTCTTCAATAAAATGTATTAATATAATTGGACGAAAGTTTCGTCTTGAGTCAAGAAATATTCTATATTCTTGCATCAACTTTGAATTATGTTCATAAAAATGTTTTGCTATAAAAAACCCATTTTTTAAATATTATGACTCGCTAAAATATGTAATGAATATTTTTGAAAATCCATTGGTCAGTTTTGAAATATTAGAGAAGGAAAAAAAGCCCTTTAAGTTTCTCAAATTTATCTGCAACTGTCTTCAAATTATCGTGTTCACAAAAAAGTTTGACACACACGTCCGGACAATTCAAGGCCCGGATCAAAGAACCGTTTAAAACTTTCTGGCGCTGGAAGAATTGCTTGATGTGAATACAATTTTTTTATGTAGTTTTTTCGCGTGGTTAGTTTTAAATTTCAAATTTCAAAAACAAGATGTCAGTAGCAATGTAGCATCAGGAAGCGCAAAATGTTGTTTGATCTAAATAAAATTTAGTTTAAAAGGTTTGCTTGTGCAGTTGATTTCAAAATTGAAATTCATATTTACATTAAACATATCATAACACCAATGTGGTACCAAAAAATCTGGAAAATTTCTTGCAGCGGAATAAAATTTATTTCCAGGATTTTTGCGAGGAGCATAATTAGAAATTTGATATCCAAACTTTCAAAAACTAAAGGGATATGCATGCTAATAAATACATATTTTTAAAATTTTAGCAAAAATTTATGTTTTCTAATATAAACTGTTTGATATTGACAGAAATAAAATATGGTAGATTTAGTAATGTCTGACGTATAGAGTTTTGTTTTTAAAGAAACATATATTTTAAGGAAGATTTTTACATTCTCATCCTAATGAGAAGGTATTGGTTTTATGTAAAAATTAGTATCGTGTAGGCAAGATAACTTTCGAAATATTTATCAGATTGGATTGTGCTTTAGCACACTTTTCTAATGCCTAAAAAGAAAGTGCGAGTTCGTTAACCAGCTATTTTGGATGAAAATTCAAAAAGTTAGCATATTTTGAAAATTTTTAAGACCACTTTTTTTAATATTTAAAAATTCCATGTACGCTTGTTAGTGGTCTCAAAAATACAAACTATTTATCTCATGACATTTTTCGATAAAAAGAAAATTATCAGAGTTATAGCATTTTCAAAATAAAAAAATAAAAATTAACATTTCAAGCCGAACCACGCACGACATGAAAAAAAGTTAGGACAAGAAAAACGTTCCTTATTGAGGGCCCTACAAGATTAACATAACAACTTTTTGAATTATTTCGAAAAATCGAAAATTCAAATTTTGATCGCACAAAAAATAATGAAAACTGAACAATTCCATTTTTTGGTCAAACTATGCAAGATGCAGAAAAAAGGTAATAAAATAAAAATCGTGCACCCAGAAAATATCTACAAATTTGTTATCAATCACTTTTTGATAGGATGCGCAGTTTTTGTTTTATTCGTGAAAAACAACATTAAAAATAAAAAAATTAAATTTTCGGACAAACGACACAAGCTTTGAGAAAAAATAAATAGACGGAATTTGCCCATCCAAAAAACAGATACAAATTTTCCATTAACAAATTTTTCGATAGGATGCTTATTTTTTTTTTTAATCGTAAAAAATAACATTGAACATAGAAAAATTCAATGTTTTGGAAGACAACACAAGGAAGAAAAAAAATAATAGGCAAACTTTTTCACTGAAAGAGGATATAAAAAATAAAAATAAGAATAAAAAAAAATGAAGATTTGCAAATTTGTTATAAACTCCTGTTATAAAAATGCATCAAAAATTTTAAAATTTACTTTTTGGAAAAACGACACAAGCTACAATAACTTTTTATTAAACAAAATTTTTTGCCTAAATTATATCTACAAGTTTGATTAGAACCACTATACACTAGTATGTGTATTTTCAGTTCAAATAATAAAAAATAACGTTGAAAATGAACAAATTAAATTTATGGAGAAACGATACAAGTTGCAATAAAATTTATAATAGCAACATTTTTTGTATAGGATGCACACTTTTTTATAATTATAAAAACAAGAAAATGAAAATACGTATGTTTCAATACCAATACATATTAGGAATTGTGATGATATAAATTTATTGAAATGAAAGATTTTTCAGCGTAGCTGAGAAGGAAAATTAGTACAAAATAAGAAGCAAAGATTGAAGTAAGCATGCACAATAAAATTCGTACATTATTTTGAAAAATCTGAAAAATCAGTACCAGCTTGAGATACAGAAATAAATATGATATACATTTGATATAATAGTGTTGAACATAATGTAGAAAAGTTCAGATTTTAGACAAAATCGAGTGCGAAGCACGACATACGTGATGAGAATGTGTTCGTTAAAGCCAAAGGAGCTTTAACAAAAGAGAATTCACAATCACCAAATCACAGTTGTCGATGATTTGATCTTTAATTTTAAAAGGTCTGGGCGCAAATGTGGAGGAAATACAAAGATCGAGCGCCTAGCGTGAGGTAAATACATCATCGAGCGCGAAGCACAAGATAAATACATTATCGAGCGCGAAGCGCGAGAACCAGCAGTCGCCGCGCACCAAGCAGATTTTTTTTATTATAGTTAGCCGCTATTTAAAATACTCTTTTTTAATTTTCCTAGCTTCTTCAGATTTGGCATGCTGGATAACTTTCCTAAAAAGATGAATCTGACTCAAGAGCTGCTCCACTTAATGAAAGTTGTCGTTGCACTGTATATAGACCTTCAATTAGACATTTTAGATCTTCATATAACTTTAGTTCAATAAAAATGAAGGTTACTTAAAGGTGATACCTAGCCACAGTTGAATAGGAAAGAAACTGTCTTTCGTAACGAGGGAAATTCTCAGTACTCTCAAGAAACACGGCATTTCGCGAAACTACTTGGATTTAATAAGCTCTCAGAACGACGCCAGTTGACAGATATGCGAGCTTGAGAGAAAGACGACAAGAGAGGGTAAGGGTGGGTGGTGATTCGAGTGTCACATATTGTTCTTTCCGCTCAGTTTACCGAGTTTCTACCCAGCTCGGACACATAAATGTCCTCCGAATAACCCGTGCAGTAATATACTAGGGTTGATACCCTCGGGGCAGCTTATACGTTGCTAGCTGCCAGAGAATGGGGATGAAATGTATGTTACGCCACGGGCTCATTGTGCAAGTTATCAAATCGGTTGTTTCTGAGCACCGTTCTTCTTGTTCTGCTTGATAAATCAGACAATAGAGAAAAACTGCGTCAACTCAAACCCCCAATTCATATCGACAGATTCTAAAATTCTGCAAAAATTGCATCCTCAAAGTCGAGTAATGTCTAGCATATATCTACCTACTTTTTTAAATTCTAGTTTAAAAATATTTTGTTCAATGACATTCCTCGGAATGGATTCAGATGTTATTCTACAGGAAAAATTCGTCACCATAATTCTGAAGTGCAGAGGCATACTCTTTGATCCATTTAAATCCCAGACTCAACAAGTCAGAAAGTAATGGAACTTGCCGCAAATGTAGAACAGGGTCGTTCAGAAATATCATTTCATCATCGCCTCTCGAATGCCTTGTTTCTCGAGAGAGGAAAACCATTTCAATATTCGATAAGACAGGAATGGATTCTCAGAAAAAAAAATTATCACAAGACCTTTATTCATACAATTCGATTTCATTAGACATTACAGTTTTTTTAATTCAAATTTTGAAAAAATGCAAACTGAGGATGCGTTTTTCGCGATCACGTCGTTTGCACGCGTTTCAAACGAGCGAATCCCAGAGCCACAAACTCGTTACCGAACGAAGCTTGTGGCTGCAAATCTGGGTCGTTCGATTCCACTAATGACTTCGTATAAAGAATTCAGCAGGTACGTCCGGTTCGATCCGCTTGTACAAAACTTACACGCCCAGTGCTTTTAATTGCGTCTGAACGTCAAGTCTCGTGATGGTGATACCGTGATGCTTCTCCATTCAACCAAACTTTAATCAAGCTGCTGCATCATCAACCGCAACAATCCTTTCGTTTAGCAAAACCGGAAATCGCACATAAAAGCACAAACTTTAACCGATCCGTCTTTAAAAGGTGTCCTTTGGTGGCTTGAAATGGTGGCTTTCATGCTTGACCCCCAGCCTATGATTTTTTAACCTTGACCTTCAATCTATAACCTATGACCTCACTGACCCTTGACCTTGGTATATTGCCTCTGAAATTTAACCTTCGCCTTCTGTCACATTAACACTTACCATTCGTCTCTTAATACTCATATTTTATCTCTGACCTTTGACATCTAACTTCTTCCACTTTTTTCATTCAAATGAATATTATGAAATTTACATGTAGAATCTTTTCACTTGGTTAAAAAATGTCGAGAAGTAAGCAGTATGTCACGAAGGGGCCTTTATTCCTATCTAAAGACCAAAAGCCATATCCGTAAATCCCAAAGAAATCCCGAGTCTTATTTATCGGCACTTTAAGGCTCTGCCTGCAATAAGTTTCGATTGCCGATTCTTTTTTTGCGCACGAGTAACCTTCTTGCGACCAACCCTTCTCATCCTCTTACGTACCCATTGAGGCATTAAACATTTAAGAAAATAAAATACCTCTTTTGCAACATTATTATACATCTTATCTGCCTTTTACTTTTCTTTCTAAGCTTTCTTTCTTGCCTTCTACTTTTCTATACAAAACAGACCTTTAAACTTTCCGAGAATCCTTACCTTCTACAATATTTAATCTAAAGAAAAAGCCTTTTTCTCTCGTAACGACCCTCCTTCTCTAAAAAAATGTGAGAAGCTCAATTGTCTTTCCGGGAATGAAATTGGACTTGGAGAAATTGCGAGCGCGAACGACAAGTTACGGCACGCCATCATCAGGATTCGCGGAATATCTTTGAAAGTTGAAACGCGAGCAATTTAGCGCCTCCTTCGCTCGCTGAATATCTATATTTCGCCTAACTATTATAAAAAGTTTTAAGATAAATCAAAGCTCAATTGCCATCTCGAGGGCGAGGAGGGTGTCGGAACTTTTGACTTCTCCGCCCTCCTTATTCATCCCCATATCCGACATTGGCTTCCGAGCTCTGCCAACCCTCTGAACTTAGCTGTAATCCACTCGTGCCACAGGGACAACTTTATTAGGTGGGAATTTGAAAACTTTCCTATTTTCTTGATAGCACCAACCTTAATTTGTAATAAAGATTCAGCTACGCTTCAATTTTGATTCTTAAACTTCTTTATTCCCACAACAACCACCACTACTCATCAATCCGCCTTTACTCCTTCCAATTTAAATTTCTTAAATATTTTTCCGAATCCAAAAATCCCTACCCATCACAAATCAACCACATCCCCTGTCCTAATACCACATCTACTTTTGAAACATGTACATCCACCATTTCCTCTTTGAACCTATCTCTTACTCCAGCCCCACAAACCTGAGACCTCATCAATCCACCTCTTTCGATACACCTTTTATATTAACTAATCTCTGCACCAACTCTCCTTCCGTTTAAGCCTCAGCAAAACTCCATTATAGCCTCACAACCCACATCCTTCCTATTTGAGCCTACTGCTTTCCTTTACCAACTCCACAAATCGTATTCTTCACTAATCTAGCCCTCCGCTTTATCCTTTAAACCTGCTGATTCCGGTCCCTGTTTTACTACCTCCACATCGTATGCATCCACCTCTATCCCTCTTTCTATAATTCTGCTAAAAGTTTTTTCTAACACTACCTTTCAAATTTTAGTATCAACCCCTTTTTTCCTCTAATTTCATTAATGCATACCTAGCTGTTCTTGTTTAAGCATCCCAAATCCCTGTGCCAGTTCCTTTTTTCCTATTCCTTATTAATTCTCATATGCCTCTTTCTACTTTAATCTCTTAATTACCTGTACCATACCAAAACTTATCACCCTCACTTATCTACCCATACGTCTTTCCACTTAAATCTATGACAACCTCTTTCCTCTGAAGCTTCTAATTTCTGTCCCAACCCTACCACATCTACTCCTTACCAATATTCCTCTATCCCTTCCTATTAAACCTGCTCATCCCCTGTTAAAATCTTACCTAACAACCTATACTCTCACTAATCCACCTCTACTTTTTTTCCTAATATGTTTAATCTCTGACCCAACTGTCTTGCGACGATCCTAATTCCCTGTTCCAACCCGAATACCCCCACCCTAGATAAACTTTCTTTAACGCTTCTCCCTCAGTATAAGGTTGTGACCATTAAAATCTTATAACTTATCTCTCCCCCAAGAAAAAACTCTTCAAACTTAAAAATAAGTAATGGAATACAATTAGAGTTTTGGAAATAGTGCTGTCTGTTTCTAATCAAGCTTTGAGTACAGATGGAGGTGCTCATATTCTGTTTGGGATATATCAGGTGATGTGGCCAATATAATAAAGAGGTCGTAACTGTAGAAACTGTAGAGACGAGTTTCAGCTGCTGCTGGAGCACCGTCTGTATTTTATGGACGACATGGAATTCTGACCAGTGCAGCAATGTCGAATTCGCCTGTCGACTCCACCGAATCGAAATCATCGCTTCGCCCAATAAGCACACGCGTTCGCTACTGACCCGGAAATTCGCATGTGTGTATCCAAGAGCTCCAGCTATGCTATTTGATTAATTGATGCCACAGAGAAAAAACCTTGTGAAGAAAAACATGAAAATTTTTCGGGTAAACCACTTTGCAGAATGAACAATATTATTTTTGAATGATAAAAACAGTTTAGTCACGAACCAGTTTCGCTCGGAAAAAGCCACTTTACCACCTAAAAAGGAAAATTCGATTAGAACACATACAAATTTACTGTGAATGCAAAATTCAGAATACAGATAAAGCAGTTTTTTTTATTTGATGAAAAAAACAAATGCTTAAAAAACTCTCATTTCTCCTCCTAACGAGATGATTTGGTGAAGAAAACCCTAACTTACCATTTCGCTAAGAGATATCGCTAACCATTTAGGATAGACACACATTAATTTAGATTAGACACAAAGCACTTCATTTCTCAAGATCGAATCTTT
>CAKNWT010185469.1:0-10451 GCA_932066315.1 Andricus coriarius
TTTCAGGATCTGATTTAACCAAACAGTTAAATTAAAAAAAAGGAATTCTCAACCAAAAAAGCTGTACTTTCAACGAAAAATGTAAAAATTGCTATTTCAATGAAAAATTCTAATTTTTACTCAAAAACAGTTAAAATCAACTGTCAAAAATCAAATCATTTCAAATCAAGAAAATTTTTCAGTGAAGAAAAAAGGAAAATTGCAATAAAATTAGAATTTAAGGCAAAAAATATTTTTGTATAGAAAATAAGAATTTCGAATAACTATTTATTTAAAAAAATTTTTTTGTATTCTCATTTGAAGGTTATATATATATATTTTTCACAATTATTTACAATTAATTTTTAATTACTTTACAATTAAAATAAAATTGTAAAAACTACATTTTGTAATGTTGACATAAGTATTTGCAGACATTAATGGTTTTGTAGAATTGTATATATTAAGAAAGCATGTGAGGTTAAGTTAATAACTTTTTGGCTTTTTCTCTTAAAATCCCCAAAATTGTGATTAGAGCCTAAAATAGCACGAAAAGAAAGGTAAGTATCAGAGGTAAATATGCAGTAAGGCTGTTGATTAATTTAATAAATTAAAAATAATTGTCATTTATTATTATTTTGATTTTACAATATTTAAGATCAATTGAAAAATAAAATATAAATCATGAAAAATGAAACTGTAGAATCGGATAGTTTAAAACATTCCATAAGAATTCCTGAAAAACGTCATCTTTAAATATCACAAGACTTCATTACAATCATGTATTTAAAGACCTTTCTTTAAGGTGTCAATTTGTGAAAACAAAAATCCAGTGAAACCTTGTAATAGCCAAAGAACCCGAATAGTGAAATCGAGCCTCGGGGGAGCTCGGCCTCTTGCTCGTGCCTCGTGCTCGTGCATTTTCGGCTGTACACGAGGGTAGCCGACGCATCGCGTAACAGAGCCGGCTCACCGACACGCTACGTTTGCATGTGTTTCTCCCACATGGGAGAGTGGTGGGGGCCGAAAATTCCCACGTTCTGGAGCCTCTGCCGGAAAGCTTTTGATTCAACCTCTTATAGACTTATCATCTGTCTGTTGGAAAGCTTGAAGGTGCATCCACACATAGTGAGATGCATAGAGACATTAATGCCTCTTTGGAAAACTAGATTTACTATTTCATCTGCAAATTATCGTGTGACAACAAACAACGTCAGCTTCCAGAGGAGCGTCTTTCAGGGCGATACCATGAACCCTTTACTTTTTTGCATCACACTTCTGCCTCTATCTCTCGCACTACGATTTTTAAATGGAATGTCATATTTTTCTTTATTGATTTCGCTTCTACGATAAAAAGTGAGTGACTTTTGTGGGAAATATTTTTTTTCTAAATCTTCGTTTTCCACCCCAAAATGCTTTCTGAATAAGTCTAACTGAGCCCTTGTTTGTTTTTTTACGTCAATTCGTGCTTAGTCGGTCAGGTTTCGGAATTTTGAAACAAAAATTTCAGGAATACACTTCGGAATATCCTTCGACTGATAGAGCAAGAGGAATTAAACAATTTATTTTTAAAAAGTTTTATAAATCGTCACTCCTCAGGGGAACAGTAACATTTCGGAAGGCAGTTTCAGGTGAAAAACGAGTACTTAGAAAAAAAATTTACTACAAAACTTACTCACTTTTTACCGAAGAATCGAAATCAATAAAGAAAAATATGACATTCCATTCAAAAAAATGACTTCCGGTCCGAATAGGCCACTTCCGGTGGGAGCCGGAAGTTGAAAATACCTCCATTCTATCAGGCACAGTGCATTTACTATCAGGAGGTACTGAACTTTTACTTTTATTAGGTATTTTAGAATTTAAAAGGGATGAACGTGTGGCCTGAGACACCCTATAATATTATATTATTATACTATTACTATATTATATTATGTACACTTGACGTATGTCTTACATAATTTGTGGATGATTCCTTATAAAATTCGGTATGACTGTGGCCACCAAAAGCGTTTAAAAAAAATTTAGAAACAAACCTTTTTTTGCATGGACGTTATTGATTTCCTAGGCGTAAGCTCTAGTCATCCTGAAAAATGAGCTTGCCTTAACCCTTTCAGGGGCACATTTTTCTGTTAAACTAATTCTTGCTATTAATGGTAATTTAGGGGTTTTCGGGATCGCTGAACACGAATCTGGTGTCAGAATTGAAAAATTCAAAATGGCGGCTATATTAGTGCGAATTCTCAGTTTTTTCGCAATTGCGCCGATACTTGGTATATGGGGGGTGTCGGGGTCGCTGATTACGAATCTGGTGTTAGACTTGCAAAATTCAAAATAGCGGATCCAAAATGGCGACTATGTGACTCTGATGTTGAATTTTTCGAACAATTTCCACAAAACACGTTGTATGGGGGTCTTTGGAGTCGTAGATTGCAAATTTGATGTGAGAATTTCAAGATGGTAGATACAAGATGGCGACTATTTTATTTTAATGCCGCGCAGGCTGTATTGAATCCGCCTTCTTGAATTTTGCAATTCTGACATCAGATTTGTAATCAGCGACCTCAAAAACCCCCATACACTAAGTTTCATAGCAATTGCAATAAACTGCGAATTTGCACTAATATAACCGCCATTTTCAATCCGCTATTTTGAATTTTGAAATTTTTGAATGACTGGTCAAACTTATCAAAAACGTTTCAGTAATCATGCCGAATTTCGGGTCGACGAGGTTCTTCTACAATTTAAATTAACGCTAAAGTAAGTGGCACACTCAATTCTGCATTTTTCGTAAATTTAACAGTTTTTCGTTGAAAGTTTGGGAAATGAAATAAAAAGCACTAAAGAATTTTTTTGTGATTCAAAATTTGTATAATTACAACAACAAAATTTTTTTTGTATTTATAAAAATGTATGAGTAAACATCCGCCTCCAACTAGGGAGTTGTTATTGACCGTTGCTAGGATACTTTTCTTTGGCACCCCCTAATTATTGATTACAGTTCTCTGGAAAATTGAATAGAGTCCATAAATATAGGTACTATTAATCTCAATATTACGCCGCTTGGAAAAATTGTTTTGCACAGAAAATAGGTTAATCCACACCGACAACAGATATCAGGATGCCTGGAACAGACTTTAAAAGAGAACGCCTTTAATGAAAGGTTTTGTACTTATCCCAAAACAAACTGTCAATTGCATGGTAGAATTTTGTATAATGATTTAATTATATTTGTGTTCTAGTTCAAAGCAGCTTATCACACTGTAAGAAAAGCTTTGGTGATATTTATAATCAGCTAGTAATTATATGTGCAGTGTATTTTCAAATTACAATGCATAACCTGATTAATTTACGATACTACAGTATTTATTTGTAATCTAATGTGATTTAACTTCAGGTCACAATGTAAAAATCGAACGAGGATTGTTCCATTTGCAGTCGACTGTAAAATTACTACGTCCAATGATGGAAATTATTCGATCGGCGTGGGACATAGTAAGTTTACGTAAGATGATAATTTTACTTGGGACTTTAAGTCTACGAAAGTATATGTAAATTTTGACTATGTGTGCTTTTCTGTCGCGAGGGAGTAAATCCGCCCTGACGAACGCCGCAGAATTATGTGCAGGACGTAAATTTTGACCATTCGGGAATCTGAAGTATGACGTTTTGCACGTTATATCAAAGATAATATTTGGTTATGTCGCGTTGAATATGTGAAAATAATTTGTTCTTTTACTCGATAAAAATGAATTTTTAAATTTGTGTGTGAAAAGTTGTGAATAGTAGCAGGGTGGCTGAAGGTTAAAGAAAAACTGCAAATCAGTGAAAAGTCAGGGAAATTTGATAATCATAAGTCAAGGATGAAAAAGATATTGAAATTTTAATCACCGAAAAGTTTTTGGGGAACCAAATTTCTAAATATCTTTTCGATTATACAAGCTGAAGACCAAATTCAACGAAATTTCGGAGATTTCCGACCCGTACCTAATTTCACGGTCGACGACGGGAAAACGTCCTGCATGTATTTCTTGATGGCGAACGCAGGTTGAGAACAAAAGTATGTATTTTTACGGAATTCTGCTTATTTACTATGTGCCACACCGATCGAATTATTTCCATCGTCGTAGGATGTAAATTTACACCAACTTTTTTTACAGTGCAGGGTAGTCTAAATTTAATTTTTTTTTTTTTTTCTTTTTTTTAATATACGTATTTAGAGATTCCGCAAGCCCCATGAAGTTTATTACCACGTATTTCCCGTAAGAAAAAAAATAAGTTTTCGTACATTTTGTTCAGAATCGTCAATATTACGTGATTCGAGTTGAAATTCAACACTTATCTTTACAATTAACTATAGATTACGAATCAAAACTTATTTTTTAAATATCACCCCAAAAAGTTTGTTTTATAGGGCCCAAAAAAACCCATAAGTGAAAAATTGGGTTTTGCGAGCTTTTGGCGCCAATTATGATTTTTTTGCAGTTTGTTTTAATAAAAATTGTTTTTAATACAAAAACTATCACTTTATATTGCTAACTTTATGTCTAAATAAATTTTAAAAACAATTTATTGTTTATAGCAATTTTATCTTATAATAGTTAGAGAGTCGCCGTTTTTTTCGGTCTTCAACTTTTTAGTTAGAACAAGGCAATAATCAATTAAATTTAACAGAAGCAATTTTTTAAACCATTTATTATGATTTATAACAATATTCTATTAGAATAATACTAGAAAGTTGCAGTTTTTTCTAAAAATTGTCACTTATTCTTCACTTTTCAATTAGAGTGAAATAATAATTAGGTCAACGTAACAAAAATAATTGTTTTAACAATTTATTATTATTTTTAATAATATTCTCTTTGAATACTGTTAGAAAGTTTCGATTTTTTTTGTTTGAATTTTGTCCACTTTTCACTTAGAGCGAGGTAATAATTAATGCAATTTAACAAACAAAATTTTTAAACCAAATTATTATTATTATAGAATTGTTATATTATTGTTATAGCAATGCTAAATAGTTGCAGTTTTTTCTGAAATTTTCTACTTTCTACAAACTTTCCACTTAGAGCAAGGTAATAATTAATCAAATCTAACCAAAATAATTGTCTAAACAAATTATAATTGTTTATAACTATAGCTTCTCCTATAGTAATGCTAGATAGTTGCAGTTTTTTCTAAAATTTTTAACTTATTTTCAACTTGTTACTTAGTGAGATAATAATAATTAATGCAAATCAACCAAAATAATTGTTGAAACAATTTATTATTGTTAATAACTATCTTCTCTTAGAGTAATGCTAGAAAGTTGCGGATTTTTTTCTGAAATGTTTAGCTTTTCTTTGACTTTTCAGTTAGGAACAAATAATAAATATTAATATTAAATAAAACAAAAAGGCTCTCAGTAACTACTTGAAGAAAAATTTACATTTAACATGATCCATATAAAAAACTTAAAGAATATTTCAAATATCTGTATTATTTCAGAGAAATATATTCACAAAAATAAAAGAAATTGTTTAAGAAATTAATCTTTCTAATGTTTACTTATTATTTCTTCATAAATAAAAAGCCAAAGCAAAGTTAAAAACTTCAGAAAAATACCGCATCTATCTAGCATTAATGTAGGAGAATATAGTTATACAAAATTATAATTTATTTAAACAATTATGTATTATGTTTGTTAAAATGCATTAATTATTACCTCACTACGTGAAGAGTGGACAAAAAGTTAAAAATGTCAGAAGAATCACATCTATCTAGCATTAATATAAGAGAATGTAGTTATAAACAGGAATTATCTATTTAAGCATTAATTATTAACTCACTTTAGGTGAAAAGTAGACAAAAAATGAAAATTTCAGACAAAACCGTAACTTTCTAACACTATTCAAAGAGAATATTATTATAAATAATACTCATTTGTTTAAACAATTATTTTTGTTAACTTTAATTAATTATTACTTTATTCCAATTGAAAAGCGAACAGAAGGTTGAAAATTAAAAAAAAACTGCAACTTTCTATAGCATTATTCTAAGAAAATATTATTATAAATAATAATAAATCATTTCTTTTAAACTGAATTGATTATTCCCTCGCTCTAGCTAAAAAGTTAAAAATAAGTTTAAAAAATCAGACAAAAAAGCGGCAGTGATTATGCAAATCAGTCTTACATGGATTTTTTTTAAACATTAACCGCATACATAATTTTTAAGCTTCAGACGATAAAGACAGTTATAATCGAATAACTTCAGAATTTGTTCAATTGTGAATTAAAAAATCTTAAGTCACTTTTAGTCACTTTTCAGTCACTTTGTTAAGAAAAAATTACTATAGTCCCTTTTTCTAAAGAAAATGGCCAGTTTAGTCACTTTAATCCATCATTTTTAACACGTTAGCGTTTCACCCTAACCTTAAAAAAACTTGAAAAAATTAGTATTTCCTGTTCTGGGGATGAGGCATATCAATTCTTATGTATTTTGACGCGCTGAATCTGAATCCGTCATCAGAATTGGCCTAACGGGTCTTGGTTGGACCCTCACCTCAAAAAATACCTTAAAATCACTAAAATGGCCCGTTTTTCTTGTAAAAAATCGAAGCAGACACATATTGATGCGTTTTTAGGGTATTTGAGTCTATTCAGACTATTTGACGAGCTCAACAGGTAAAAATTCATTTATGACCTCAAGACCGTCAAACATAACCTCAAAGAATACCTCAAATTCCTATATGTTCTAGGGGTATCCGAGTCCAATTTTACGGTTTCGTGAAACCCATTAGGTTACAATATATTCCTGACTTCAAGACAGATCGTGATATGCCTGAAGTTTTTTTTCTTGTAGCATAAGACTCCACATTTACCAAGTTATCCATTGATGAAGAGCTACGGTCGCATGATGACGACCACGGAGGGTCCACTTTCCCACCCTGACCTGACGCTGATACTGGGCTAATCACTGCATCGTAAAACACTTTTTATATATGCCTGCCACGACGCCATGAACGCTGCTTACGCAGGGACCACGGAGTAATAATGAGACCGATCTGCGTACATGCGTTTTGACTGCGGCAATTGCACCTTTATTGCCAAGCTCAGACATTTCGAATCAGCACTATAGCCAGTCGGGCATGCGCACTGTCATCTGCTATCTCCTTTTCTCCCGCGAGAAGTGCACGAGTGGCGCTCACTCGCTGATTAGTCGGGCATGCCCACTGTCATCTGCCATCTCCCTTTCTTCAGCGAGAAGAAAAGGAGATCGCAGATGACATTGCGCATGCCTGACTGGCTATAGTACTGATTCGAAACGACTGAGCTTGGCAATAAAGGTGCAATTGCCGCAGTCAGAACGCATGTACAGAGATCGGTCTCCTTATTATTCCTCCGTGGTTCCTGGGTAAACAGCGAAGTTAGGAATATATTGTAACCTATTAGGTTTCACGAAACCGTAAAATTGAACTCGGATACCCCGAGAACGTATAGGAATGTGGTGAGCTTCCAGTTTCAGCGCACAAGAAATGTCATTTCCATGAATTTTAGGTATTCTTTGAGGTTATGTTTCACGGTTTTGAGATTATAAATAAATTTTTACCTGGTGAGCTCGTCAAATAGTCTGAATAGACTCAAGTACCCTAAAAACGCATCAATATGTGTCTAGTTCGATTTTGTACAAGAAAAACGGACCATTTTAGCAATTTTAAGGTGTTTTTTGAGGTTAGGGACCAAGCAAGATCCGTTGGGCCGATTCTGATAGCGGATTTAAATTCAGCGCGCCAACATACATAAGAATTGATATGCCTCATGCCCAGAACAGGAAATACTAATTTTTTCAAGTTTTTTAAGGTTAGGGTGGAACACTGACGTGTGGGGTAAATTCTGACATCGGATTCGGATTCAGCACGTCAAAATCCATAGGAAAACATATGTCGCGTCGCCAGATCACGACACTTTTTTTTGTGTGGCTGTGTAATCTGGTATTAAAGTACTATTCAATATAAGACTTTACACTCTTTTTCGTATTCCCCTCTTTTCCCCCTTTTTAAATATATCCTCTTTTTCTCCGATTTGCTAGAAACTTCCCCCTTTTCTTGTGTTTTGCTTGAATGCGAACTGAATTAATAGAACCCAATAAGAAAAAATTAAGCTATTCTTAGTTAAAAGTTAATTCTTTTTGTTGAATACTCTGCTATTATATTTTTGGTTCAGAATTTATCTTCTGTGGTCAAAAATTTTATTATTAGGTTAAAATTTTTATTATTTTATTGAAAATTCGACTATTGTGTTAAAAAAGTCATTTTTTGGTCGAAAATTGAACTATTTTGTTGAAAATTCGTCTTTTTTGACAGAAGATTCATCTTTTTGGGTAGAAGAGTCATCCCTCTTGGTTGAAAAGTAACTTTTTTGTTGAATATTCAACTATCTTCTAGAAAAATCGTATTTTTAGCTTAAAAATTCAAATGTTTGGTTGAAAATCCAAATGTTTTTGATTGTAGTTTAATATTTTTGTTTGAAATTTGGACCAATTGACTGAAAATTAACTTTTTTGTTGGAAATTTATCTTCGCCTTGGTTAAAAATTCATTTTATTTGGAAATTCATCTCTTTCGTTGAAAGTTAAACTATTTTGTTGAAATTTCGTTTTTTTCTTGGTTGAACACTAATTTTTTAAACGTAGTGTATACGGATCCGGCATATTTTGCCGGATTTTAATTTTATTTTTTGGTCCTAGCCTAGCACAAAGTGATGGATAATTGTCGCGACATTTTGAAAAAATCATCAATATAAACAATTCGGAAATTGAATGTCTCCCTTTCGCCTCGTTTTACGGTATTTTAATTTTTAGATTTAATTTTTCAAAAGCTTCGACCAACAGTTAGTCGCAAACTTAAACTCAAACTTAAATTTAGTGAAATTCTGCTTGGAACCTTGCTTGGAAGGAACCCTTTCAGAGTGTACTAACAAATATTTGCGAAGCGTCAGCAATCTATTATGTAGAATCATGATTCAGCAGAATTATTTCACCTGTTTAAATCTTCATTTTAACATTTAATATTCATTTGAAATTCCGACTTCAAACACAATTTAATCTGTCTGGGTTTCTTTTATTTTATAGAAACTAGAAAGCAGACACGCGCGCGATTATATCTTTTCTTTTGCTCTCATGTAATTCATGAATTAAAATATAAAATTAATATTAATACAACATAATTGTATTTATAGTATCTATTATCTAACATAATAGAAAAGAAGGGCAAGAATAATATTTTTGATAATTGATGAAAATTGATATCTTAACTTCAGAATTAATTTATATGTAATATTTTTGTACAATGTATAGACAATCAACTAAATGATAATCCGAAAATTATTATGATTTTTTAAATAAAAAATATTAAATTTCGACAAAAATTGTTCGAAAATTGTACATCTTCTTTCAAAACTTGCGCATCTTCTTAAAATATGATTTTTTTATTTGAAAATTATGAATCTTCTTTGAAATCGAATGATTTTTTAATCAAAATTTCAATTTCTGATGAAAAACACTAACAAACTCCAAAATTGTTTACGCTTGTATATTTTCTTACTTTAAAAAGAACTCGGATTTAAATATAATGATTTTTTGTTAAAAAATACAAATTTTCTATGCAAAACGCCAAAACAACCTAAAGTTAAAAAAAAGGTAAATTTTCTTTGATATATAATCTTTTTATTGAAAATACACATTTTCTACGAGAAACACTAAAAAATCCGAAATTGTTGAAGCTTGTTAATTTTATAACTAAAAAAAAATTAATTTAAATCGAATGATTTTTTGTTTTAAAATAAAAATTTCCTATATAAAACGCCAACATAATCCAAAATTATTTTTAAAAATTCTATAAATTTTTCTCAAATTGTAATGATTTTTGTTTGGGAAATGCCAATTTTCGACTGAACATTCTAATGTAACCTAAAATTAGTCAAAAATTATAAATATTCTTTTAAATCTATTAATTCTTTATTAAAAATAATAATAATTTCCGACAATAAATTCTAAAGTAACAGAAAATTGTTCAGGATTGTAAATCTTCTTAAAAATATAATGATTTTTGTTTAAAATATCCGATTATTGATGAAAAACGCTGGCATATCCTAAAATTATGAAAATTTGACAATCGTCTTTGACATCTAATTTTTTTAACATTGAAAATATCAATTTTCGTCGAAAAACACTAAAATATAATCCAAAATTGTTCTAAGATTCTTAATCTTGTTCCAATTATAATAACTACTGATTAAAAATGCCCTTTTGCGGTATAAAACGCTACCGTAACCTACAATTGTTCAAAATTGCGAAATTGAATGATTTTCCTATTCTAAAAACGACATGCATTTCAGCCAACTTCATAGCGTTACGACTTACCTTAATGCTCGCTTCATGCCGAACCCGTGGTTACTCATGAAGTAAGCGAACTAACCAGAGAGCTGCCAAGTC
>CAKNWT010185497.1:0-10551 GCA_932066315.1 Andricus coriarius
CTCTCCCTCTCCCTCTCCCTCTCCCTCTCAGTCACTTGTACACTTCTCTAGCACATGCAACCATGCTTTCTGCTCATATACCTACACACTCAACAGAGATTCTCTTCTTCATTCATCCAATACCTGCATGCTTATACATTATACACCCTCTCCCATTCTGAATCTCATCACTCTATTCCATTTGCTCTCCTTCCTAATCCTTTTCAAGTAATCTGGTACCTGCTGCATTTTAACCATTCGATACTGGCTGTTGTACCTTCAATCCGCAATTTTTTTTCCATCTTTCCTCTCCTTGCCTTGCCGTCATCTCTTCCTCTATTTCCTGCCACTCTCTACCTCTCACTTGTATACCACATTCAAACCTCATTTCATAGCTCTACTCCTCCCATTTCGAACGTCACATGTTACCTCTCCTTTCTTTATCCATAACCTCCTGGACACACGCTTGTACCTATTTCTTCCCTCAGCATATAACCTGGACAGCTCCAACTCACTCCCATGACCCATCTCAAAAATCTCTCATGCAGACTTTCCACTCTCTTATGCTCTTACCATCCCCAAATTTCCACTCCATAACTTAACACTGACCATACTAACACATCGAGCATCCACACTCTTATCATCCAGTCGTCCTTGAACCTTCTTTTACATTTACCCCATATTTGTCCCATTACTCGCGCATTCTGAACTCTTTCTCATCTGCAGCTCGCTTCCCCCTCTCGCTTCGAACCAAAATCTATTAATCTACCATTCGTATTCTTTGCAATGCTCTTTATTTCTGAAGACACATCTTCTTAGTCTTATTCACGTTCACTGTTAGACTCTTTACTCTCCCATACTCTCCGAACACTTTCATCATCAGATTCATCCCTCTTTCATCATCCGCTACTAGCACTACGTCATCTGCATATGCTAGTCAATACATTTTGCCTGTTCCTAATGTTGTCCTCCCTTTTAATTTTTCCTCTTTTTAATTTGTCTATTTTTTAACAATTCAAGGTTCTCGTAGAGAGATTTGGACTAGCAGCGAGATTTGGGTTTACTCACCTGGCTGCAACAAATATTGCTGTGTGGGCTCGCTTAGTAATTTGGGATTCTGCTTTAGAATGGACTTATTTTGTCCATCTGGCTCAAAGAGGTCTTCAGACTTCTGCGTCCCCTTTACACCTTCGAGGATTCCCTCTTTCTTTGACGAGGCACACCAGAGATGTTCTAGGTCCACAAAAATAATTTTATATTCTACATATGCGACCGTCCGCGAAGAAAGGGACCTAATGCGTCAAAGCTGAATTTTACAGGGCGGGCGATCGTAGCAGAGTCCGCAAGCTAGAATTTGAGTAGTGGAGATGCGTCAACAAAAAGCTCCCCCTCCACTTACCACTACACTTTTAGGCACGAGCCAGTGGAGCTCACGGACACCTCGTGTATAGCGGGCGTGGTAAGTGGAGGGGCTGACTTTCGTATGCCTCTCGTTCGGTCTCCGCGAACGCTTATCATGTCTATGTTTGTAGCTTAATAACAAGAAAAGTAATTAACTTAAAAAATTTCTGATTATTGGAAATTAAAGAGTAACTCAGAAACTATCGATTGGCGTAAGAAAATGAAAATCGATTTTTTCCGCTTTAGGTCCCTTTCTTCGCGGACGTTCACATATCATTAATGATTGCATTTCATAAATAGAATAACTGTATTTTTCTTTTTTATCTTAGGCGAAGGAATCATTGGTGATGATGTTTATAAAACGTACGAGCCAATTTCTAAGGAGCAAATTTCTCAAGTTGTAGCTTTGCAAGATTGTCTAAATGGCAGTTCTTTGGGCCAGTTGTGGACCTCCAGCTTACCTTATTTATACCCATTTATTGTTCAGTTCAGGTAACATATTTTACCACGTCATTTTAATGATGAATATAAATTGTCCTTTTAAATTTAATATTAAAAAATAAAACTATTATTTCTTGTAAACTACTATACTTCTTGTAAAAAATTATCATAGTGCATTATTATTACACATCCTTATTATGAAGAAATACGCATTATCCAGTATGTACCACTCTCCCCTATATAAATTTAATTTTTACAGTTTAATAGCGGCAGCTGTGACTTTCGTAATGGGTCAAAATGTTGGACGCGGTCGTCACTCACATAAACACAAATTTCAGAGCAGTGAGTATTATTTATATAAAAATTATTAATTTAATATGATGTATCTTTATAATCATTCCCTCTTCAGTGGAGAAGCATTCAAGTTTAGTACGCCTACTTTTTAAAGTAGGAAGCGCCTAATTAAAAATATTTTCTAGTTATGAACTTCTAAATCAATACAATTTTTTAAATGTTCAAAAATATATTATTATTAAACAGATAGTTAATCATTTACCATCATGAAACGTGAAACCTACTCCCGTAATTAAAGGGAGTAAAATGCCAATGATCTGTGGTTTAGGAGACACAGGTCGGCTTTACACCGACGAGCGAAACTTTCGTCTCGGAAAGAGCGTGAAATAAGAGTTGCCAACTTATAAAATTCAGATATTCCAGCTGATCGAAACTGCCGGCAACCGTGAATCATTACCTTTGATGACCTACGTTACCGACAGTTTTCATCAGCTGGAGTACATGAATTTTAGAAGTTGGCAACCCTTCCTTCACGCGCTCTCCAAGGCGAAATTTTCTCTTCCACCAAAAGTTCTACGCGCGTGAAACTAACCTTGCGCTCGTCGGTGTAAAGCCGACCACTTTCGCCTCATAAAGCGCGTGAAAGAAGGGTTGCCAACTTATAAAATTCATGTACACCAGCTGATGGAAACTGTCGGTAACGTAGGTTATCAAAGGTAATCATGCACAGTTACCGGCAATTATGATCAGTTGGAATATTTGAATTTTATCCGTTGGCAAACCTTCTTTTACGCGCTTTCCGAGGCGAAAGTTTCTCTCCTCCCAACCGTTATACGCGCGTAAAACTAACCTTCCGCTCGTCGGTGTAAAGGCGACCACAGCGGTCAAAATCAGGAATTTATAAAAAGTTGATTCCTGATTTTGAGTAGTTTGGGAGGTGTCACGTTCCACGACGATAATAGTAATTAAATACTACTAAAGGATTCAGAAAAATTGGTCAAAAAGCGAGGTTCAAAACAAAATTCCATATTGGTCAAGAATTGCAGTCTAAATGTTGTTTTGAATCTTGTTTTACGGTTCCACCCCATTGTATGCGCCTACAAAAAAGGATCTCGTAGATTATTAAGACGTTAATTAATTCATTAAAATCCCCCTCCCATACTTTTCTTTCTTCCGCATACCTCCTTTCCCTCCTTCCAAATTCCCCTCCTCTAATTTCCCCTATCCTACATTCTTCTAATATCTCTTCCCTTACTTCACGCTCCACTTTCCATCCCTTCCCGTACTTCTCCCTCCCCTCACTTTTCCTACTATCCCGCCCATCGCATCCCCTAATTTTACACTCCTCACTTCCCCTTCCCTGCTCACCCAAACATGCCTAATGCCCTTCCCCACATTTTTGCACCCTTCACTGTCCTGCCCCTTCCGGGTAAAGAGTTCGATGGACAGACGGACGGACAGACACCCGACCAAAACTATAAGGGTTTCTGCCCGTGGCTCTGAAACCCTAAAAAGAGATTCAAATTTAAGATAATTACTTAAATATGACAAAAAATACATTTAAAACATCTTTTACAGTCAAAGACGTGGCAATGCACGGCAGAGTCAGCTGCGATGGGTCAAGCAAAGGTCTCTTCCTCGGAATTCTCTGCATGGTTGCCGGAATCGTCGTGATTCTCATCTTCTTGGTCGTCAGAGAGGATGAAAATTTCCCTCCAGCGACGCTATCCTGGTTAACCTGTGGAACCCTCATCGCTATTCTGAGTCTCAGTGGTTTGATGACAGCTAGCGGATTGGTACAAATTCGTCAAATGTCGATTGTAACGAGAGCTCCAGCAGCTCTCGACAATTTACTCTCAAACGTTTCGCTTTTTGGAATCCAACTCTACTCCGTCTTCACAATTGTCGTCTGCATCTGTTCCCTAAATTGGGCAGAAAATGATGAGTCTCGAGGAAGAAACATAATGTTGCTCTCTGCATCAGTTCTTCAGCTAATTCAGAGCTACGCTCAAAGTACTTTAATGGCTGAAGCTGCCAAAAGGTCCTGCATCACTAGGTACCAGATGATGGCTAAACCAGCGAGGCAGGTCATCACCTTCCTCCTTTTTAGCAACGCTGTTTTGTGGGCATTCGATACAGTTATCACACATAACTGGATTTCTCAGGAACTCCAACTCAGGTTCTTTGGTGTCCTCGCCTGGGGAATTATCTCTAGGATCGGACTTCCCTTGCTAATTTTTTACCGGTTTCATAGTTGTGTTTTGCTTCTTGAGGCCTGGAACAAGTGCTACAGGACACCAAGAGGAGATCATCCGCTTAACTGACGACGCGGAGAGTCCAGAGAGCTTAAATCCAGGTTGGTTAAGTTTAATTCAATTATACCATTTTTTGGCTGGGAAATTTTTCAAATATGATCTACTGAAGGTTAAGACGAATCCACAAAAAATAGGGAGGAAAAATGATAAGACAGGATTAAAGTGGATAGATTTGTTGGAGAAAAATTAGGGATAATAGGAGGAAAAGCATAATGATAATCAAATAAGATAGAAAATGATATAATATTCGATAGGGCAAGGGGATAAGAATTGGTCAAACTAGGGACCGCGTGCCTGAAAAAAACGGTTTCATAGCCTTCCTAGCCTCCCAAACGTTCTCTCCTACTCCCCCTCCTTTCGCCTACTTCCCCCTCTCATAATTCCGCTCATCTCGCTCGCCCTCTCTTACCCCACTATTTTTTCCCCTACATTCCCTCCCTTCCCCTACACATCCAACCTCTCCTCACTTCCCCACCTTTATGACTACCTATCCCTAATACCCCTTCCCACACTTCTCCTACATCAGGGCTTTCCAGAAGGCAGCCATTGGCTGCAAAGACTGCCAGTGGCAGCAACGAGACTAGATCAAACAGGCCCTCATAAATCTTGTTGTTTGACTCGTCCCTAATCCTTCACGGTAAATTACAGTTTGAAATGAAAAAATTTAATTTATTGTGAATTCAAGTAGAAAAAAATTAGACCCCTCGGTGTAAACAATGAGCCGCAACGAGCCGTGACCGTAACGACCGTAACTCCTTCCAGGATTCCTGAAAACCAAAGAAAAAAATTACAGAAAAACTTCTTGGCAGACAGACACTTGTCGTGGCAGTCAACACTTACTGAAAGTGGTGAGCCCTGTCCGACATCATCTCCAATCACTTCCTCTCCTAGGGAAAAAGTACGACGGAGGACTGACACCCGACCTAAACTATGAAAATTTCTGCCTGGGGCTACGAAACCCTAAAAAGTGATAGACCCTGACATAGAAGTATAGAAGGAGGAAAGTAAAATCGGATAAAAGGTGATAAAGGATAGAAAATGATAACATTGCTAGAAAGAGGAATAGGGCAAAAAGTGATAAAGTGGGATAGAAAAAGATTTTACTATGTTAGAATGAGGAATAGGTGATACAACGGTTTTTCCATACAAAGCTATAAGTCTTACAAAAATTAAGCAACATTAACAAACTTATTTTGTTTATTTTTCAAGATCAAAACTAAGGTACCATCGCAGAAAAATGGCCCTGAGGTCCCCGAAATGTACCCGAAATCTGCGACGCAGAGGATCAAAAACCCCTCTCTTCAAAAACTCGGTGACCTTGGAGACAGCTCCATACCTTCATCCCTATATGGAAAGTGCCAGTTGGCTTTACCTGGACACGGATCCTACCATTCAGATCGCCACACCCGTGATGCATC
Organism: Andricus coriarius; assembly: GCA_932066315.1. Classification (NCBI taxonomy): domain Eukaryota; kingdom Metazoa; phylum Arthropoda; class Insecta; order Hymenoptera; family Cynipidae; genus Andricus; species Andricus coriarius. Next base: position 5,849 of record CAKNWT010185497.1, read on the forward strand.
CTCACAATCTGGAGTACGCGATGCCACCCCCCAGAAGAAAAACACATTGCTCCTATTTTCATCATCATCATCGCCGACATCGTCGAGTCGTGAGCGACCCTGGCTTCAAGAACTGGAATATCGCCGGTCCCTCAGCCTCTGAGTTGAAAAGACACCGACGAGTATCCAGTTATAACGATGAAGTTGATATCTGCCTCGAGGAGGCGATGAACAAACAAAATCAAGAATGCTTCTTCAGTGAAGATGCGAGAACCTCCACCTTTAGAAAAGTGCCATGGCATCCCAATTTGCACATGCTCAAAATTCGACGATCTTAAAACAGCCGATATCTGCTATGACGGTACTAGAATGCTTACCGACCGAGGAAGGTTCTATTTTGTACTAAATTACTGACTGTAGGTAACTTTCGTTTGCCGACTGAGAGAACTATGAATCTGATATTGGTTATCGATCACTATTTACCATCTGACTAGTTTAGGCGCGGGAAATTCAAATCGAAAAAGCTCAGCCGCGGAAGATACAATTAAGTAATTGTGAAGGGAATCGGTCGATAAGTATTCTATCCTATAGCTATCCTACTGACGACAAGAGGATGTTCTAATTTTTTTGTAACATAAAAGGATAGACCTAGTAATAATTCATTTTGATATTGTAATTAATTTGTATGAAGGATTTGATAGCGTGAGGATTTTAAGCCTTATTTTAGGGTCATAATTTATTTTGTACAAAATTTTATGTTTATACGTTTTACGATTACCATCTTTGGTTCGGAATTTTCGGAGGATATTTTTTGTCTTGAAGAACTTTGATTCGGAAGAGTCTATTTTTCGATTTTGAACGAGTTTAATTTTGAAATTCCTCCTGGATTCTGAACGATGAATTGTGAGTTTACGTGCAATATGTAGTTTAATTGTCTGAAGCATTCGCAGATATGTACAGAATATTATAAATAGGTAATATAATATATAGGATATAAGTATTTAATTTTTTACGAGAAGAAGTACGAATTAAGATATTCCGGTTCCACTTTCATAACCAGCCATTGATTAAATCTACTTATCTTATAATAACCGCATCTCCAGTTTTTTTTAAAGGTTTTTTCGTTTCACACCTTATTCTAGTTTAAAAATTGTGAAGATATCTAATACAGATTACAGAAAGGATGTTTACATTTTAGAGAACATTATTGTAACTTGCGATAGGTGCAATAATAAAGTAATTAGTTCAAATCGATTTGTATTTTTCTGTGAACATTCTTTATTATTTCCCATTTCCGTGAGTCAAATCAAAATTTTGTTATAAGTAAATGTCAAGAAGGTTAGCGTACATATTATCATGTGAATGCATACGACTTTTTGTAAAAAATATTATTATTATACCATTTCCCTGTCGGAATGGGCGTGACTCACTCGGTGAGGATGGGAGTACTGTGGAGGATGGGGTAAAGATTTTTAGATTGATCCAGAATTCCCGTGTTATTTATTTAAATAACACGTTCGCTCCGCAACACTGCTCCGACCCAGGTTGCTGATCAATCTCTCTATCCTGGTGAAAGTATCGGATAGGTTTTCCTTCCAAACTAATCCGAATCATTCCGGAATCTGTATCCGAACCAATCCGAGTAGATTTGAACCAATCCGAAAACAGTTCTACATTTCGTTTGACCCAAATCGTTGAAAACTTAATCCGACTCAATCCCGTTCAATCCGAACTCCAAAACGAACCATTCCGAAACAAATTTTCAATCCAAATGAATCCCAATTCGGATTGTCGGATGTCAATCCGAATGAATCCGAGTTCGGATTGAATTGGATTCATTCGGATTGAAAATCGTTTTAGGTCAATCCGAGTTCGGATTAATTCGGATTGGATGTTCGGAGTGAACCGGATTGAGTCGAATTAATTTTTGACCGATTTGGATCGAACTAAGGACTGTGATGTTCAACCTTCTTTCATGTGCTTTTTCTTTTCTTTGGCGCCTGCCTGAATTTCATTATTCCACCATGCATCACCTTCTTCCTACAACCGCAGTACCACACACTTCAATCTTGATTCGTGTTTGTTTCGTTATTTTGGTTCTCTTTCTTCTCCACCCGTGACCTACGTTTATTTTGGAGTCTAGTAGACAATGATCAGTATTGCATTCAAAACCCTTCATGACCCTTGCATCTTTTACTAGCTCTCTTAGTCTTTCATCCGCAACGACCAAGTCAATTATACTGTGGCTATCTCCTCTACACCAGGTATAAATGTGGATCATTTTATGCCTAAACCAAGTATTTGTAATAAGCAAGCCTTCTCCCAAGCATAAGCTAACTAATATTCTTCCGTTACCATTTGTTCTTGGATCCCCAAAATTACCTAGCACACTTTCTTTACCCTGACTTTGGACGCCAACCCATCCATTCATATCTCCTAGTAGAATGATTCTTTCGCCATGATCGCAAGTACTTATAGTATCATCTAAAGTGTCCCAGAAGGCGTATTCTACTTCGCTCGGATCACCATCAACTGGGGCGTAGCACGCTATGATAAATAATCTTCTGATTCCCACTTTCATTCTAGCCCACAACAATCTAGGAGATACAAATCCTTGATCCCTGAGATGCTGCCTCGTCTTTTTATTTATAATCAAACCAATCCCTTTTTCTTTGTTTCAGGTACACATAAAATATCTATAGCTTCCTTGCTTGCATAGTTTCTCGTAATTCTCTTACCTTAAGATCATTCACCCCTCTAGCATTCCAAACACCCAGTCTCCATTCATTGCCTGAAACTGGACCGTTACCTTTACCGGGTGCAAGCCTTTCGTCAATCAAAGTTTTAGTCCATCCTTAGGCTATTTTATTGTTTGTTCCAGTACAAGTCCGATAAGTTGCTGTCCGATAAGTGTACACTCCCCTTACAACTTCATCAGACGCACGGCACGCACACTAATTGGGGTTCTCCCACTACGTGTGCTATTTCTCTTATGATTTGCGCGGTCGAAATCATGTCCAAATTAAGTAGTTATACGTCGTAGGGTGGAGACCCAGCTGAAAATTCCCGTGCCGGAACCTCGGAGGATCCTGGACATGTTCCTAGACATGATCGTGCAAACTAACCTGCACAGGTAATCTTGACGGTTCCTGTACAGGAATTTGGCGAATGGAACTGTACATGATCCTGCAATGGAACCTGCAATGGAACCTGCACCGTCCAGTCATCTGGTAGTTTGGTTCCCGAAAAAATCCCACCAAGAATGTTTTTGATGAGAAAGTTTCGTTAAGGGGTCCCTTTTAACATATCAAAAATGCTAGAACAAATCAATTGCCAAACCGGTTTTTTTTCGAAAACAGTTCCAAAAGTTACTTTTGCGTGGACGGATGATTCCCATTGAATTTTAGAGCAAAATGTCCCACAGAAAAAAGAAAGCGGACAAAATTATGAGAAAATTTTGTCTAAAGAATAATCCGCTATCTTCCACCTGTTTCAAGTTATGATAGACTGAAAAATCTCCACTTTTTTGGATTTTCAGCGAAAAATCACTAAGTTTCAAAAAACACTGTGTACCTTCGCACCTAATTACTGCATGGAAAAGTGTTCCACAGGTCAGTGAAAGTAGACTCAATTTTCTGTAATTACAAGAAAAGAAGAATTCCCTACCTATAATAGGTCATAAGTTATGACCCCTCAAATTTTGCCATTTTTGCCTGTTTTTACGGGCAATAAAGTAGAGTTCAGTTTTATCAAAATAAATCGAGTCAGGTTTGGTTTACATTGATGACGAAGGAGGACGAAATAGAGTATATAAAATTCTGCGCACATCTAAAAAAAGAAAAGTCTTTTAGACCTATTATTTTGGGAATTGCAAGGTTTCAAAAATTTCATTTGTTTTTGCATTTTTGACAAAAAACTACAAGGTTGTGTTTTTGTGGAATACCTCGTTTCATGGTGATTCCACGACAAAGTTGGTAAAGAATAAATTAAAGCGGAGTCAATTTAGCGTAATTTAAAAAAAATCAAGTGTCCTAGACCTATTAGGTCACGAGATATGATCTTTGAAAGTGTATTATAAATATAAAGTATTTTTTATCAATAAAAAAATAGTTTTTAAATAATTTTTTGTAACAATATCTTCTAATGAATCTGTTTATTGATAAAAAATATATATCACATTTTTAATCAAATATAATTACTTTTTTGTTAGAAAAGTACTCAAAAAGTAATCAAAAGTGGCTATGGCAAGATTTTGTTATTAAAAATTATTAATAAAAAATATTTCTTTTTTGACAAATAAACATCACACATTTTCAATCAATTAGAATCACTTTTTTGCCACGAAAGTACTAAAAACGGGCCAAAAAGTAATCACAAGTGGTGATAGCAAGCTTTTGTTATAAACAATTATTTATTTATTAATGGAAAAAGACGTTTGATACATGATAAATGAAATTTATACACTTATTTGGGACAAAAACTTCGAAATATGGCCGTAGTTCTACTTTACGGTATGCTCACGTGCCTCTATGCAGGAAGAGTGCACTTTCAAAGGTCATATCTCGTGACCTATTCAGGCTAGGACACTTGTTTTTTTTTTAAATTACGCTAAATTGACTCCACTTTAATTTATTCTCTACCAACTTTGTCGTGGGATCCACAGGAAACGAGGTATTCCACAAAAACGTAACCTTTTAGTTTTTTGTCAAAAATGCAAAAAAAAA
>CAKNWT010185535.1:0-12708 GCA_932066315.1 Andricus coriarius
TTTTTTGGACCGATTTTCACGCTTTTTGTCACTCAAGTCAAAATGACCGTCTTTGAACCGACGAAACCAGTCTCTGCAAGTTGTTTCCGATAAAGCACTGTCACCATAGGCCTTCACAAGCATTCGATGTGATTCGGCAGCCGATTTCTTCAAATTGAAGCAAAAAAGTAGAGCTTCCCGCAAATGCTCCTTTTCTGGCACAAAACTAGACATGATTACTCAAGGAAAAATTTATGTTGTTGTATAAAAAAACTGAATATGTGCACTGATTTATGTAGCCAGGTGTCGAACTCACACAAAAAAAAGCATGACGTTTCTATTGTAGCTAAATATGTTCACTACCGCCATCTCTGAGCAAATAGCGGATTTAAGCTTATACACCTGGTATTTAATTTTTATTAAATTTGAACTTTCATTTCTGAAAATTTAGTTTATTAATAACCTTTTAAGTTAATTCCAAGAAATGTAAGTTTTAATAGAATCAGTTGATAATTAATTAATCAGTTCACAACATAAAAAGCATTAAACAATTATTTTCATTGAACCATTCAAATAATTGTTACATTATATACAATTATATATATATTTTTTTAAATTGAAATTGCACTTCTATACATTCAATTTATTAATAACCTTAAAAACTAATTCCAGAACAAATTAAAATATATGTACATATTAATTAATCATTTCACAACATAAAAAGCAGTAAACAGTTATGTGTAAGGGTTAATGAAAAACTGAGTGCCTGGTTCGATATTATGTAAGGTGTTAGACAAGGATATGTTATGTCCTCATGGCTATTTATTATATTCATGGACACGTCTCTAAGAATGGCCCTCGTCGACGAAAAAGGTGTGGGCCTCAAAATTAACGTAAATAAAACAAAAATTATAGTGTTTGAAGGAAAGAATGAGAAACCAATATGCAACATTGTTTTAAATAATGAGAGAATAGAACAAGTTGATAAGTACGTACAAGTATATCTGTGTAACGTATTCACTATAGTGACGGAAAGATAGATGGGGAGTTAGATATAGGCGCATAAACGAGGGTAAGAAGGTTATCGGTAGAGAAGGGTCCATTATCAGAAGTAAAAATATATCAAGTAAAGCTAAAATGGCAATAAATAATTCTATATTTTTACCGACTGTGCTATACGGTAGCGAGACATGGACCGGTCAAGAAAAGGATAAGAGTAAAATTTACATGATTGGCATGAAATCTCTGCGCACAATATGCGGGAAAACACTGATGGACAAAGTAATAGAAACGAGATAATCCTCAAAGAATGTGGTATAGAAAAGACACTAGTTTATATATGGGAAAGAAATCATTAAGATGGTTCGGGCATGTTGAGAGAATGAAAAATGAATGACTGACGAAACAAGTGTATAAAGGTAAAGTGAATGGCAGTGTGCCCAGAGGCAGACCCTGGAAAGAATGGTTAGAATGTGTGAATGAGACTCTTATTCGAAGAGACATAAGAAGCCATAGAAACACGAGAGCTTGCATGAAAAAATGCATGGACGTGAAGGAAGCTAGAGAAGTATGCCAGCACAGAAAAACAATCTTGTGAAGCTCTTCACTTGGGGTGATCGCTAGAGAGATTGATCACTAACCTGGGTCGGAGGAGTGTTGCGGAACGAACGTGTTATTTAAATAAAGAACACGAGAATTCTAGATCAATCTGAAAAAAATCAATACCTCCTTCCTCACATTACACCCTTCCGCACCGAGTGAGTCACGCGTACCCCGAACGGGAAATAGCTCAATGGTATAATAATAATAATAATATAAACATGTGAATCAAGTAAGAAAAAAATATTATTTTTCTTAAAAATGAGTTTCAAAATTTGCATTAAATTATTGACTATGATTGTAATGTAAAATGGGCAGTTCTTTATGTAAAGAAATTTATTAAATACATTTTCAAGAAATGAAGACAATAAAAACAACAAAAAATCAATGAAAAAGACAAAACTCAAATAGGGGACATTTAAAAAATATCCTATTTTTAATCTTTTTTTAAATTTGTTAACTAAGAAGGTAGATTCGAAAATCAATTTTTTTAAATAAAATATAAAGATTTAGTCAATCTCATCATTATTTTCCAAATTTTGTTATATATTTTTTTTTCACAGCTAAAGACTATAATCATTTTGGCTTAGACTAGTAGATCAAAAACCATCATTGCATCGACAAAAACTATTTCACTACGCTAGTCAATAACATGATATCAAAACTAAATTTCTCAATAAGATTGGAAATATAAATTCTTACAAGACGTGTAGCGACGTTATCGTTTGCTTGTGTGAGGTTATGGAGGAAATAATGAGTCTCGTCCCTCTCTGTAGCTTAGTGGGTTAGACTTTAGAGCACCAGGCCGAAAATCTGTAGACCTGGGTTCGATTCCCAGCGGAGTCTGAAAAGTTCCCAGTGGAGACTGAAAAGTTGTTTCAATTTTGTGAATATATTTACAGTATGTGTTGAATTCATCTTATTAATTTTACAATACTCATTTTTTTGAGACTTTTAGCTACAGTTAAAAAAAATTAATGCCGATACTTTAATTTGATCCAGAGATACTGGACTTTTAACTTGGCCCGGGCACAATCCACCCAGTGTAGGCTGATCGGAAAATTTCGGAAGTGTAGGCTTTGAGGGTTAAGTTACGGTATTAATATACGTTTAGCGTTCTATGCAATAATTTTTCCTGAAACATATAGACAAAGATATAGAGGAGAAAAATCGTGAAGAAGGAGTTGCATAATGTGAATTCGGTTAGGGGTAAATTTTCCACAGTAGAGCAGAATATAGTTATTACCTGTGAGAGCCAAGAGAAATAGTGGATTGTAGAAGTATATTACAGGTAGACTGAACTGAACCATGGGGTAGAATAGTAGATTGCTAATAAAGGGAGTACGAACGACAAGCCATGGTACCGGCTGGCTGGCCAGACCGCAACTATCCATCGCTTCGTCACTCGCAGCAACCTTTAAATATTAAATGGAGCTCGCTGCGCCCATAAAAAGGATTATCCATGCCCTCTCAACGCCCCCAGATACAACCATGACAATTTATCAGTTTTCTCCAAGTCTTCCTGTCTCGTTTGTTACTTTCATTCACCTCTTCATAATAAATCAATGATACTTTTTATTTTCTCTATTTTCTTCAATTCACCGTGCCTGACTAGTTCCAATTAGATGCATTATCACTATATGTATGTACTAGCAATATTATACGTGTGTTGTAGCGCGCGGCAATTATTGCATTGCCAATTATTAATATGCAAATATAAAACAAGATAACTATTATTCCAATTTTAAATTTTACAGTTTAATCACGTCAAATAAAAATCATTCGAGGCATTGAATTTGAAATGTTCACTTTAGATTTTAGAACATTATTAAGTTAAAAATAATCCAATTTTGAATGCCCAGTTTTTGCATTTTGGAATTTTGCAATTTGGAAAGATGATTGGAATTTTGAAGTAGTGCAGGATTAAAATTAAAATTTAGTGAAATAGTTCCGAGAAAAATATTCCCTCCAAGTTTGAACCAAATCTGTTAACATCAAGAAGTGCTATAAAAGCCCAGAAACCCCCATAAATTTAACATGGAAAACTTTTGGTTTTTGGAAAACTTAAATTCACTTTTCTGGTCTTGAACTTAGTTTCTGGGAGATTATTAGAATATTTTGGGCAGTTTTCAACGAATAACTGAAATGGACAATAATTAAGCTGCTCACATATTAAAAATTGTTTAAACAATTTACATTTGTTAAATAATTTTTTCCCACTAACTCATTGAAATCTGCTTTTCATGTTGAATCAGATTGTTAGGAAGACTGATCTTTATTTTAAGTATTTACCAATTGTTTAAACAATTAATTATTATTTGCGTGTAACTTTTTCTTAAAAGGCGGTAGACAATTCTAGTTTTGTTAAAATTTGGTTAACTTTTTTGCTTATTATTGAATATCTACGTTATTCAGATATAAGAACCCCATTTTGTAACAAATTCATATTTGCTTAAATTTTTTGTCTCGTATAAACAATTTTGTTTCGAAATAAATGTTTGAAATTTATATTTACCTTTAATTGATGGAGAAATTTGTAATGGTTGGGAGCAAGATTTTTGGTTGAAACCATTATTTAATTATTTAAACCATTTATTAAGTCAAACATAAATCATTTATAGCAAAAATAGAGGTTATGATAATTTTTCTCAAAATTGTCAATTTTAATTTTTCCGGGCATTATTTAGACTCTAGGATTGGGGGCGTGGGGCGTCAAAATTCAAATATGTCCAGCAGAAATTATTGGCTATAAATTCCCTAACAAATCCTGGTTATCTCCCCCAAGCTAAGTTAGCTAAGTTTAAAGCCAGAAACGTGAGTCTCATTTTTCAGAGAACCAAAATTTTTCCATGTTAATTTTATAGGCTTTTCCGAGCCTTTGCAGCACATCTTCATATTAACCGATTTAGCTCAAACTCGCAGGGAAATTTTTTTCCGGAAACCTCACAAAATTGGGGGGGGGGGCATGCCCTCTATTCGAAATTAAATTTTTTGGACCACCCTACTGTGCATTCTAAGTCACAGAATCTTTTCCGCAAGAAATATGTGGGATTTATAGCATTTTAGATGACACGTATTTCACCGATTTGAAGAAAAAGTTTGTTTGAAAAAGTTAGGAGTATTTAAACTTTTATGACTGGTCACGCTGTTTATCAAAAATTTATGGATATTTAAAATTTTTGTAGTATCTGAAACAATATAGATATTCAATTTTTTTATTCTGATAGATATTTCCATTTTGTTTTATATTCCTTTAGAAAATTTACAAAACGGCGGTGGTTTTTCTGAAAATTTTGAAACCCAATTTTCTTCAAAACCTCAGCCATGATTGGCAAGATATTACTGTCGAAGAATAATGTAAAATAAAAATAATTGCAAACTAATCAGGCAATTTAAAAATGTAAAACATTGATTACTATCTTTAAATATTTATGTATTAGTGCTGGTAGCAAAATTTGTCTTTCCTGTTAATTTACACACTCTTCGATTATTGAGGACGTCAGAAAATGTAATTTATTCCGATTTTAGCAATATTTCAATAATAACTGTAGACAGAAAAAAAGTGTCAAAGGACTTTTTTGTTGAACATTTCTGATTAACTCTTGTAGGATATATTCACCATATTAGTATGAACTTCAAAAAAAATTAGGAGAAAAAGCAACAATGTTCTACTATTTTGAACGATTTAAATTTGAAAGTTATATTTGTCACGATTTTTGCTTCTAACGCACGACGGTATCCGAAGTTCATTATAATAAAAATTGTTAATGTTAATGGACCTGACAAAATGATACCCTGAAATTTGAGCAAAATTGGTTAAAAAAAGATATGCCTCACAAATTATTGAAAAACCTTCAATCAATACGTATCGATGATAACTTTATAAGCATAACCCTTCAAAAATCCGTTTATTCAATCTCAAATACCACCCTCTAAGTAGTGAAATGAGACTTTTGCGATATATTGAGGTTTATTAACTTTCTTGATCATTTTTTTCTAGATCACCATTAATCAATGTGCCATATATTTCTGTTGACTTGTCAAATAATTTTGTATTGCACTTCTGAAAAAATATTATACGAAATTCAGTATAGGCCCATAAGGATCGAATAATCATTAGAGAAAACTTATATTTTATAGTTAAAATATAATTATTATCTGATTCCAAATTTAAATTGTACAGTTTAATATATTTAAAACAAGTAATTTGAGAGACAATGAGTTTGAAATGTTCACTTTTGGAAAGTTATCAAATTAAAAATAATTCAATTTTTAATGCATAGTTCTTGGAAAGTTTTATTTTTACAGCAAATTGTTTTTTCATAGATTAATTTAGAAAGGGGTTTAGTAAATTTGAAAGCTAATTGAAAAAATGCACTTATTAATGCTTTCTCTAAATGTTTTAATTTTTAATGTTTACGATTTAAGAAATGTGAGTTATTAATTTTAAAGGCTACAACTTCGATATTGCACAAGTTTTCAGCTAATGAAATTAAAAAATTTTAAATTGTCACCTTTTAAGTTGTGAAATTGATTAATTTTCCATTTGAAATGCTCAGTGTAGTTGAAAATTCAACAGTTGAATTTCGAAGAAAATTCGTCTATTGAATTTTCTATAGTTGAATTTTCAACCAAAAATACCTGCATTTTCTACCAAATTCTTGAATTTTCAACTAAGAAAGATATTATATTTTCAACAAAAAATAAAACAGTTACATTTTTAGTCAGAAGAAATAATTTTGAACAAAAAAGCGGATTTTCAACAGAATACATGATGTTTCAATCATATAGTTGAATTTGCAACTAAAAAATGAATTTTTCATCAAAAATAGAATAATTAAATAAAGAGATGAATATTCAACTAAACTGATAAATCTTCAACAAAACAAAAAAATTAATTTTCAACAAACTAGTTCAATTTTCATCAGAAGAGATGAATATTCGAATATTCAACCAAAATGATGAATCCTCTACAAAAAAAAAATAATTTTAAAGAAAATAGGGCAGCTTACAACCAAGAAGTAGAAAGGAGCTTAAAAAATTGGAAAGCTACTTTATAAGTATTCAGTTATTAATGCTTCTTAGAAATTTCTTTTATCTTAATTTCTAATGTTTACTTTTTGAAAGATGTGAATTTTTAATTTTGTAGGCTATGCATTAAAATTTACAATAGGATACACAAAGTTCCTTTAAAACGTAAACAGTATATGCAATTATGCTTGGTATGGATAAACGCATGAATACCAACAAAACACAAGTAATTTGCTTGTAACTCACTTAACTTTTATAAACAAATGAAATAAACAGATTACCGAATACTGAAACTTATTATGCAACATTTTTTATTATTGCTAAAGCTGATTTAAGTTATTGCCAGAGTGACTTTTATACAAAATTAATAGACAGAAAACCAATCTCAAAATAAAAAAGGAAAAAAACAAAATCATCATTACGAAATAACTTCACTCTGCGAACGCAATGTATTAGATGCAAAATGTAGTTTGTTGTTATTAACATAATATGGCATTCTTGTTTTGGTGTCCGAATATTTCAAACGTAGTGTATCAACTTACGAACTCAGTAAATCGCAAAAAATGCATTTTATTGAAAAGTTTTTTAAAGAATAATGAAAATTATTTCTAAAATAAAAAGGAATTTAAATTACAATTTTTTTATGACCACTAAAGTGAATTTCATGTGTGAGGATACTTTAGAGAAATGAGTTTAAAAAAAGTTTCTTCCTTACTTCTGATCTTGCTAGTACTTCAACCACGAAGTATTTTCATCCCCGCAATAATGAAGAAAACCTCAGGTTGCTCAGATTTCGAAGGTTTATTTACGTAGCGAATAAATATAAATATCTGACTTTGATTTCTAAACTATACAATAATTTAGTTGGGTTTTCATCTTTCAGTTGTTGGCAGGATTTTGAATTTGGAAAGAATAACAAGAATATCAGATTGTGAAACGAAGACGTAAGGAACGAATTCGGCAAGATTTTATTTCATGGAAAATATCTGCGTATGTACAACAATATATCATTTCTTTCCCAAGAATCAAGATAATCATAACATCGAATCTTGACAAGACTCATCTCAGTTTATAACCTACATTTAAAGCCTCCTCCTTCACTCATGAAAACGTGTCCCAGTTGATTGAAACAATCACACTTCGCACGTTTATTAATCAAGTAATGAGATCTAACAAAGAGGTGATACTTTTAGTTTCCTCCCCTTACAACAAAATGTACATATTTTTATATCACACTGACCACAATTTTTATAATTGGTTCATCATTTTATCAATTTTATCACTGGTTCACTCGCGTACACTTTTCCTCAAAAGTCTGAAGTTCTATGAAGAAACAATGAGGGAGTGAGAGTTCAAATGCCCTGAAATTTAAAAATTGGTTCTAGCTACTGGATTTTGGGATCCTTAGTCTTTCAAATTCGAAGCCTTTCTAAAGAGACTTGATTTTCAATTCTCATTCTAAAATATTTCAGCCTTCCTGCGCTTGAAAGAACAAAGGATCTCTTGAACCATTTTGAAAATTTCAGTAAGGTCTCCAAACATCATTTCTTTGTTCATGTTCTTCTCCCATAACTCCAATTTCAAGTCTGTTGCTACTAATGGTAAGATTTCCACTGGCGATTGTGACTTCGTCCCCGCCAAGATGAAGGTGAATTTGATTTTGGTTGACAGTACTGTAGACCTGATGATATAAACTCATTGGAGCTGGGCTCATATAGTTTTGTGCTGCGTAGTTTGGTAGTTGGTAGTTTGGATTGTAGTTGTGGGAAGGTACTGGGACAGGAGTTGCTGGACCTGGAGTCCATGAACCGTAGTGATATCCTGGACTAACACTTCCCGTTCCTCCACTGGAGAAGATTTCCGATTCGGTGGGTTTTCCTGGCACTAGGGGTAACGCGGTCGTTGATGCTCCATGTCCAGGGTACATGGACACACAATTTGGAGTATACGCATCCAGCTGACCATCCGATGGAAGGACTGTAAAAAAAGTACATTTTTGTAAAGAATGTATCTATATTTAAAATGAAGACTACATTCAAAATGAAATTAAATAAATACGATACTTTCTAGAAGTTAAAATATCTTTTGATAAAAAGCAAATAATGACGTATAAAAAAAGCTACGTAAAGATATACCGAAAAAAACATTAATTAACAAATGACAATGATTTTATTTTATTTTCTTATCATTTTCAAAATAATATTATAAACGAAATCTCTTTCTTAGGACAAATGTATGCTTTACTTCCTCAGTACAGGAAAGGTGCATTGACATTGCTATCGTCATTGAAGGAATAAAATGTGCACATAATTAATGCATCATTACGATGGAACAAATTTATTTTATATTAGTTTATCTTAGTAATAAAATACTTCTAAGCTTAAGATAAATATTTGTTCGTGAAATTTCTAATTTCCTTACAAAATCGAACAAATCTCGTTATTGGTTTTCTATTATCGAAATATATAGTCCCAGGAATTCAGAATAAACATAAATAAAATTCTGGTCTTGCGGATGGCACCGAAAATTTAACATCTTTAGGTTCGGGAGTGTAGTTTTACGGTAAGTTTCAATTTAGATATATTCAGCAAGTCAAAAATTATATTTATCATCTTTTTGAAAGAAAAAAAAACAAGAATAAAAATTGTTTGGACTAGACGCCTGAAACTTCAATCCAATTGATTTATTATCAATTTCCGTAATCTAAGAAACGAGAATGAATATTAAAGGTTATATTAGTAAATTTCTGATTACTATTTTACAAATAACATTTTGAAATAAGGAAATAGATTGCAAAAATTCTAATTTTAATCAAAAGCATTCTTCAATTATACGATACCATAAAATACGTTTTGTTCGTTTAATTTTTCACTTACCAGAGGGTAAAGGTACTGGTTCGGTGGTAGGATGATGGGCAAGGGACTCCCCAGGGTACGAAAATGCTCCACCTGGAATTGGTGAATAGGAACCACCACTTCCTGGAGGTGCTGGATAAGATGGTGCGGCTGGCGTGTACGACCAGTCCGTCGTACTTGTACTTGTATCTGAAATAAAATTTATTTCATCATAAAATAACTTTTTAGTAGCTCAAATAAGTACAATATCCTACAATTTTGTTTATTTAATAAGATTAGTAAATTATTTTGTATATTAAATCATCTCATCCTAATGAGAGAACACTTAAATTCAACAATCAGTGTGTATTAGGGTGTGTCAAATGAACAAAATTCGCATCCCTTAACCTTCCTTTATTTTTCGAAAAAGGAATAGTCGAATTTACTTGAATAAAAATAAAAATGAAACCGTAGCACAGTGTAATCAAAAGCACTTTTTGTGGACAAAACTCTGTTTACTAGTCAATTTTCAATGGATTTTGAAGTTTTTTAATTACCGTACGACTGGCAGAAATAACTAGTCGATGCCAAAAATTGACTCTGACCAAATAAAATTTTCTTATATCACAACAAGAACAAAACATTTTTTTGTCCTAACTTTTTAGCTGTACTTTTTTTAACTTCATATTGACTAAAGAAGAGTATAAGTCAGTAAATTAACTATACCTAGAAATAATTTCCAGTAGGTTGGAATAAGAAAAAAATGGATTATAATGTTTTAAACAAATGATTGAACAACAGACATTTTCTCTTGATTCACAATGATTATTTCTTTGAAATTCATAGTTTTTAGTAAAATATGAGAGAAATTAAAGCCCCATTGCGATTAGTTAAGAATAACTGTTTTTGAGAATTAGGGGCTATTCAAATTATGCTTATGTAATACTTGAACGGCCCCTTATTGAAACAATTTTTATAAATAAATCCATATTTTGAACATTGCTCAAAGAATAGGTTCAATTTTCTTAGCAGAATCATCTGAAAATGTATTGCCAATGACTTTTTGCAATGATATTTTGCCAATGGACAAGCACAGTCAATTACTTAAGCAATTTTTATAAAAAATGTACACTTTGGCCAGTTTTGCATGAATTGATTTATATTTTGTGTGTGGAATAAGCTAGAAATGTTTTAGCGATGACTCTCTCTCTTACCATATTTGTCCCATTAACAAGAACTGTTGATTATTTAAACAATATTCATAAACAAACTCACAGTTTGACCATTTTTCTATGGTCACACCTTTGTGATGTTATGTTATGGGTATCGTGTTTTCAGTTCATTTCGTAAAAAGAATTAATATTTATCATGGCAAATTTTTCACACTGTGAATTTGTTTATAAGTATTGATTAAATAATAAACACTTTTTCCTAATTACAAAAATATGACAAGAAGAAATAATTGGTAAGACATTTCTGGTTGATTCCGAAAAAAATTAATATTTATCATGGAAAAATGGTCAAACTGTGAATTTGTTTGTAAATGGGCCGTGGCTACGTGTACTGAAATTTCGGTACAAATAGCTGGATTTTTTCGGTATAAGTAAGGGGAGCTGGAAAAGGGGCTATTTGTACCGTAATTTCGGTACGTATAGTTGGCTTTTTTCGGTACGCGTAGTCACTTTCCTATAAATATTGTTTAAACAATCAATAGTTCTTAATAATTGGACAAAAATTACAAAAAGGAATCATTGATAGGACATTCCTAGTTTATTTCAGGGAAAATATAAGCCTATTTATTCAAAATTGGCCAAAATGTACATTTTTGATGAAAATTGTTTAAATAATTCATTTTTCTTGACCATTGGCAAAGTTATATAGCAAAGAGTCATGGGAAATACATTTTAGCTGATTTTGGTACGAAAATGGAACCTATTCTTAGAAAAATGGTCAAAATGTGCATTTATTCATAAAACTTGTTTAAATAATTAATATTTTTTATCAATTTGAACAAAATTACAGCTACGCGACTCTTGCAATACATTTATAATTTGTTCTGAAAAAAATTGTGCCTGTTCGTGGATTAATGTTGAAAATGTTAATTTGTTTATAAATGTTGTTTAAATAATTAAAATTTGTTGTTAATTTGAAAAAAATAACAGCAAGGAGTCACTTCAAAGACATTCCTAATTGATTTTGCAAAAAAACTTGAGCCTTTTCATTGTGACATACGAAATCTATGTATTTGTTTATAAAAATTGTTGAAATAATTGTCAAACAGCAGCTATTCTTAACTCATCGCAATTAGGCATTAATTTCCCTCAAATTTAAATAAAAAATATAAATTTCAAACAACTAATCATTGCGAATCTCGAGGAAATGGCTTTTGTTCATTAATTTGTTTAAAAATTATACGATTTTTTTGCTAACTCTAGCCTACTAGAAATTATTGATAGATAGCTATTACACTGAATTAAACTCTTTTTTAGTCAATTTGAAGATCTTAACAAAAGGCACATCTAAAAAGTTAGGCAAAAAATACTGTTTATATGGTTAAATAAGGTATTTTTGTTTGGCCCAAGTGGGTTTTATACTCCACCTCGTTATACCTGGAAGCCTGACGGACTAAAAAAACATCAAAGTGTTTTTGGCCACACTGAGCGTAGTCTAGGGTCTTTATATCACCAGTTTTTTAACTGGAAATTTTGAAAATGTTGAAAATCTTAATATTATTAATAATATTAATAATATAATTGATGTTAAAACTTTCAACACTTTCACGATTCCGATTTATATTGCTATAATTATACTATATATATGCGATTTTCAAATAGCTTAAATCAAGACTGGTAAAATTTTGTTGCGGTTATTGGCTTGTTAAAAACTCCGAAGCCTCTATAATTATAACGAATTTTATGTGATAAGTGTTATCATAATCGATTATAATCATAAATGATACTTAAGTTTCTATCAAATTTTAAAAGTACATGATATTTTCAGACGCTTGAAATTAATTAAATCTTCGTAATTCCTCTGAGAAACCGTAAAAAACTATATGGATGGAACCTGAAATATCAACGCCGAGGCCTCCAAAAAAAGAGAACCAAAAGTAAAATAATTTTGTTTGCAAAAATACCCTAGTCGAAATTGTAGGCTTGATGGATAAAAAAACTCTCTCGAAGTTGATATTCAATAAAAAAAATGCTGTGAATTATATCACGATAAAAATGAAAAATAACAACTCTAAAGTCGAACAACTCCGACA
>CAKNWT010185576.1:0-19204 GCA_932066315.1 Andricus coriarius
ACCATAGCTTGTGGGAAATTCCGCAAGCCTCCCTTTGAGTTCCTCTTTATACGAGTCCCAAAGTGTATTTCTGGGGTTTCTGATCTTCGAAACCACCGGTTTTCCTAGGGTTAATCGAAACACGATATATTTGTGGTCCGAGAGAGACTCCTCATCGGAGACTCTCCAGTACACTACCCTGCTCCTCAGTGCACCCGAACATAGAGTCAAATCGAGAACCTCACTCCTGTTTTTAGTCTGGAATGTGGGAGTATCACCCCGATTCAGAATCTCCAGCTCTGTGCCTGCTATATATTCAATTAAATCTCTCCCTCTGTCGTTGATGTTTGTGCTTCCCCACATCGTGTGGTGAGAGTTTGCATCACATCCCAACACCAGCGGGATTTTATTCTCCTGACAGTGCCGAATTAGAGCCTCCACCTCTCTAGGAGGCGGAGGTCCCCCGGCATCGCCAGGGAAATAAGCCGAGGCCATAAACACCTCTAGCCTTTCTCCGCTACTGCCCGTGAATCTCACCTTAATAACGGTGAGATCTCTAGAGCGCAATTTAGGCACCAAGATCGCATCCATACCCTTGACGGCTATGCATGCCCTTGGCGCTTTTTCTCGTGGCCCTTTATATATGGAGCCACATCCTGAAAAGCCACTAATCCTTTCCCTGAATAACCAGGGTTCTCGGATTAGGGCAATTCATGCCTGCACCACTGACAAGCGCCTGGCCAGAACCGCCGAGGCGCCTTTGCTGTGGTGTAGATTAATCTGCATCATGGGGATTCCCGTCTCAGCCATTAGAAGGGTTAGAGGAGGGACCCGGAACGGGCCCCTCATTGTTTTTGTTTTGTTTTCATGTTTCATTTAATTGTCCCACGAGAAGCTAGGGAAATAAGAAACACCCCCTGCAGAGCCCCGCTTGCAGGGGGCGGGTCTACATACTATGGGATTCGACCTGGTGTCACAAACCCTGGTACCATTCAGCCCTTGAAACGGCGATCACATCGTAGCTTGGGAGCATGAGAACTCATGTCCTCGATATTCCAGGAGGCTTTGCCATTACCCCCTGGAAGGATCGCTCCTTAGTTTAAGTCCCACTGACTAGAGTCCGTCAGTTCCCCAGAAGAGCTACACCTCGCGATGCAGCCTCTCTGGTTCACCTATCCAGATCTATAGCCCTATGAGACCCATAAGCCCTCCCACCAACTACAAGGTCCCGCGATCCCTAGGGAGAGATACATATAGTAACAAATAGATGTTTTTATCAAATTAAAAAAAACGGGTTCCTAACCTTACTGTCGTCTGGATCTTCTTTCGCTGAAACATACCGAAAAAATTCTCACAGTCAATTTAATGACATATAACCATACGCTTCAGACCCCAGATATTTAAATTATATTGTTTCAATCATAAATATAAGTACCTACTTCGCATAATTTTGAATTACAATTCGGTTCCCATTTGTCGCGTCTACAATTTATAATCCATATTGACAGTCTTTCTCTTTGTTCTAGTGGAAAACGATCAAGTTTAAATCCATCTTCGCTTCTTTTTTCACAAGACGGAGCACTACAGAAGACCATTTTTATCACATTCTTGACTTAATTTTAATTAAAATACAAAACATGCTTATCACATTGTTTCCCGCCAACTGTCCAGGAAACAATATGGCGGTTGCATATTCCTGTCTAATATAGTACCCTACTTTACGCGATAGTTATTCATAATAATAACAATAACGGTAATTTATGTTTGGAACGTTCCCAAGCGGCGGACATTTTACACGTTGCGGGAACGTTCCGTGCTATTAGCTTCGGCAATTAAAAATCTTTTATAAAACAGCGTAGTAAAGGAGTTTTGAGTACCGCATATACTATCTATAATATGATATCCATGTCATAAACTGTCATCGATTTTGATCTATCATTTACGGTTTACGCGATATTCATTGATAATAATAACAATAACGGTAATTTATGTTTGGAACGTTCCAGTGGAACGTTCCTAGCCGACGAACCCCTCGTGAAAAAAAATCAATTTAATACCACTTCAAGACCAGTTTCAAACCACGTTTGGTCATTTTCTGATCTGTTCCCTTCAGCCTATACCTGCATCATTTTTAGGGCATGGAAATAGACACCACTCTCTCTCTCTCTCTCTCTCTCTCTGAAATAAGGATAGCTGGCTGGGACAAAAGTACCGTGGTCTTCTGGGGACCAGAAAAAATCAGTTTAGGACCACTTTAAGACAGGCCTATACCTGCCTATACTGTAGTCTTAAGTTGGTCTTTCTTTTCACGAGGGAAATTTTACACCTCCAGGGAACGGTCCGTGCTATTAGGATATACATTATAGTGCCCAGCTGAAAATTCCTGTACAGGAACCTGTACAGGTAATCTTGACGGTTCCTGTTCAGGAATTTGGCGAAGGAAACTGTACATGATCCTGTAAAGGAACCTTTATACAAGTTAACCTTCGAGTAATCCTGTAGAGGTTACTTTGCAGAGTCAAATCCCCGGGGTTTCGCTAGTGGCTTGGCTCTCTCGATGGTGAGTTGGATCTTCAAGGGAATCAAAGGAAGGCATCTTTATAGCTGTAAGCGACACGACTTTTCGCGATAGCTTTCTGTAAAGGACCATATACGTGTTTCTGTATAGGATCCTTCCAAAGGTTCCTTTGATGGCTTTCTGTAAGGGATCCTATATAAGTTTCTGTACAGGAACCTGCGTCTTAATTTTCTCCGCAAAGGAACCTGTATAGGAACCCGTACATGATCATTCAAAGGTTAGCTTGTATACAGGTTCCATTACAGGATCATGTACAGTTTCCTTCGCGAAATTCTTGCACAGGAACCGTCAAGATTACCTGTACAGGTTCGTGTACAGGAAAATGTACAGGATCCTCCGAGGTTCCTGTACAGGAATTTTCAGCTCCCTATCGGACCGAATAAACGGAACGGATACGCTACAGCGTAACCTTATAGTATCCACATCGTATCCTCTCCGTATCATGCAAGAAAAACTCATTAAAAAAGGAAGATGAACATTTAACTGGTTGAAATTTGCAACAGTTTTGATGGCAACGATAAAAACTTAAAAAATATATAATACATATCGACAACGTGGGCTGAAGGCGACTTCAAGCGTCCATAATCAAGCATCCATAATCGTTTAAGCAGCACTGCTTAAACGATTATGGATGCCCACGTTGTCAATAAGTATTATATTTTTTTAAAGTTTTTATCGTTGCCAGAAAAACTATTGTAATGACTCCGTGACCTTCTAATGTAAAATTTCACGTGGAATCCGAATTTTAACAACTTAAATGTTCCTCTTCCTTTTTTAATGAGTTTTTCTTGCATGATACGGAGAGGATACGATGTGGATACTATAAGGATACGCTGTAGCGTATCCGTTCCGTTCATTCGGTCCGCTAGGGCTGGGTGAACTTTTATTTAAATCTTACATACCAGATAAATAAGTGAAATAAAAGTTTTCATTGAAATTAAAAGTCCTAAACTATAAAGTGTCAAAGACCTAACCTAAGAAGTGTTGTTTGCTTAAGCGGAGTGGACTAACTGAGAACTGCAAAAACAAATTAAAAAAGAATCCGTTTAAATTATTCGGTATCATATCGTTCACAACGTCGATGTGCTTCTAATTTCTATGTTTATCTCGTTATTATTTGAAATTCTATCATATTTAAATAATTTTATACTGCTATTTAATTATTTTTTAAATGAAAGTACATTAAAAAAATAAAAAATAAAATAAAAGGGTACTTAGCCTAATATTTCATTTACACTTCGTTTTCATCAAGCTTCTTAAATTTTATCTTGATCAGTAATGGTTTTATTCTTGTTTTTCATCCACATAAATAAAAATTCATTTCCTATAACAAACATGTTTAAACACAAACAAAAGGTAATCCACTTCGTTCATGAAAACTATCCTCTATAGGTTAGGTTTGTCAATGTTAACGAAAAAATGTATTCGACTTATTTATCTCTATGAAAGATTGAAATAAAAGTTCATTGTACTATTTAGTTCGATGTAATGTAAAAAGTAATATAAAATAAGCCATATTGATATAAAAAAAACACATTTCTTTGTTTTTCCATAATAGGCCCTTATGAAAATATATGACAGGAAAAAAATGTCAGGCCTGTCATTTTTTTCCTGTCATTTTTTACGTGTCGTTTTTCACGACCACAGGAAAACGACAGGTCGAACGACAGGCGAAAATGACTGGCCCTAATTGGCCATAATTTATAATAATATCCTGTGAAAATTATAAAGTATCGACGACTTGCAGATTTATTAGTGAACTATATGAACTTTCCTGTAAAGCATAAACAATCATTAGCAAAAGATAACCATTATGGGAATTTTCATGATAAAACACCTTTGTGTAGCCAGTGTCCAATTCCGAATTCTCTTCCAACACATCATTTGTGGAATGTGTTCGATTTGCCATTTTAAAGCCTTCTTATCCTTACAAAGCGCTCAAATTGAGTACCACGGCAACAATTTCGGACTATTTTCAACTTTGTTCATTCCCTTAACAAGTCCACTGCGTGCTTGCAATTCCATCATCCAACAAAGTATGGTCTCGCCACGCGCATCTAAAAAAAAGGGAACCAATCAAATGGTTCGTAGGTTGTGCGTGGCAAGACCATTCTTTGTTGGATCATGGAATTGGTAGCACGCACTGAACTTGTCAAGGGAATGAAGAAAGTTGAAATTACAAAAAGTTGAAAGTCCGAAATTGTTGCCGTGGTACTCAAGTTTATCGCTTTGTAAGGATAAGAAGGCTTTAAGATGGAATCGAACACATTCCACAATTGATGTGTTGTAAGAGAATTCGAAATTGGACAGTGGCTACACAAAGGTGTTTCATCATGAAAATTTCCATAATGGTTTTCTTTTGCTAATGATTGTTTATGCTTTACAGGAAAGTTCAAATAGTTCACTAACAAATCGGCAAGTCGTCGATACTTTATAATGTTCAGACGATAGTATTATAAGTTATGGCCAATTAGGGCCAGTCATTTTCGGCTGTCGTTCTTCCTGTCGTTTTCCTGTGATCGCGAAAAACGACAAGTAAACAATGACAGGAAAAAAATGACAGGCCTGACATTTTTTTCCTGTCATATATTTTTATAAGGGGGGACATCATGCATTATGGAACACCAGTAAGAGTCCAAAAGTTGTTTCATAATAGTCACATGTAGGTCGTTCCGCTTTTTCTAGGATATACTAATTTTGCTTAGAATACATTGAACTTTCAATAGGCGTTTTTTAACCAAAAAGGATAAGTCAATTCATTAATATAAAGAATAACTGATTTTCTTAAATATTTAACTAATAATATAGTCGAAAAACAAATTAATGTAAAGAGTTTGAAAATATATTCTACCATTGCGTTCCAAAATTAATAAAAAACTCAAAACCCCCTAAAAAATTTGTCTCATGATAGGTACCTTTGCCTTATCATGCGGTACTTTGAGAAGGCCTTAAGACGCTTAAAGTCTTCTGAATTCAGCGATATGATGACTTTTATCCAACAAAATTTTTTTCAGTTGTTAGAGGGCAAAACATCTTTAAAAATGGGGTTTTTCGTTCTCCATTTTCAAACCTCGACTTTCATATGTTCCCAGAACATGGTCAACGTTAGGGAAAATCTGAAAAAATTCACAAATATTCTTTCAACATTCTTTAATGCAATACATTTTCTAAATTCTGAAATATACAATAATTTATTTTTTACGGGGATTTATTTACAAATACTTTACCTTGAAAACAAATGAAGATAGGGGGCAGGTTGATGTCTATACATGCCCCTGCCGATGAAACGGCACTGAGCCCCCAGTGCCGTTTGAGTACCTGTTTTGGCTGATTTCGTCACCTAACCGGCACTGAGAGTGATCCTAGATAACATTCTGTTAGCACACTGATGGCGTATAAGCACGCAGATCTGCGGATCGACGCGCAGATTGTGCTCTCACCTGATGAGACATATGCGTCATCAATTGCCTGGCATATGTCTAGCAGAATCTGATGCATAATCTTCTACGCATATCGCTAGCAGATCTGACGCATAATCCGTTACCCATATCGCTTGCAGATCCGACGCATATCTGCGACAAATATAACATATTAAAATATATGCAACTGATAGAAATATAAAATAAAAAACAAGTGATATATTTTATAAAAATTTTATTTAAATATATAAAAAATATTTTTGAATACAATTTTAAACATTATATGTGCCTTAAGGGGTTTACATAAATATTCCGTGGTTTTCATAAATAAGCTTCTGAATACGCAATTATGAATGAACAATTAATTTGTTTTAAGTTCAGGGAACCGAGGGAAACTTTTGCTACATTTCGTTACTGCGACAGATTGCAATAAAAAATTTTAATCCAATCAATTCCAGTTATTAATTTAGTCCAAAACTTGAGATAAAAGAAATAAATTTTGTGAAAAGTAATTTGGTGCAACCGCAAAAACGAAATGAAAGAGAGGTTTCTCTCCATTCCCTGATTCTTATTTGAATGCCAACTGGCAACGAGGTTTACATAAATAAACTCCTAATTACGGAACCAATACTGTTTTAAGTTACCTGCTTTAGGTTACCTTGACTTTTAATCCGTTTTTCGTGCAGAGATCTAAAATCTGACACTGAAGCAAATACGATTTTTGCCGTAAAACGAGTGGCGGTTTCCGGAGTTTTTATTTGCACATACGATTGCACATCACCAGAAAACCACGCAGCACAAAATGATGCAAAAATATACAAATAAGTGAAAACAACGCTACTTGCGAGCTCGATGAAATTCGCACACTGGACATTTGCCGGCATGGGCGCGGATTCCTCGAGAAATGGTTCCCGCGAATTTTAAAACACTATAATTTTCAAAAAAATCTTTATTTGAGTACGCTAATGAATTTTTTGTAATATTAACGTTGATTTGAAGAACTTCATTAATTTATTTTTATAATATTCAAAACATTTAGGATGGCCTGGAAAAATGGAGGAAATAAATCATTTTCTTAACAAGGTTGTGTATAAATACCTGTACCGAAAAAAATGCGCATTATCACTTAAAAAATAACAAAAATTTGGTTATATTTTAAAAATGAATTTTGAAAAAAAAATAAAGATAAAAATCGTAATTTTTGAAATTTTGGAGATTTACAAAATTTTTCGAAATAAAGTAAATTTTTGGATACTTTATATTTTTGTACATTCTCGGAAAATAAACGAAACTTAAAGTTTTCAGTTTTTAAATATTTCAAAAGTTTCAAAAAAATCCCAAAAAATTTTTTATAATTCAAAAGTTCCAAAAATCCAAAAAATTGCCATATTTTTTTGAAAATGGATTATACAACTTTTTATTAACATTTAATTTTATAAGTAATAACCATAGGAAAATTACATGTTATTAAAAAGAATTCTACCCTCACAGTGACTGCAGACTCTGCGTCACATTCTCACGGCATTGTGTGATGCAGAGTGTGTTGGCCAAATGCGCCTCAAAGCGCTCGCAGATGTGTGCTCGACAGTCCATTCTGTCGAGATGAGTGCGTTATTGCACGCAGAACTTGACAAACACAATCTGCGGGTGATCTGCATCGCACAATTGTTATCTGGGATGCGACGGTCATATAATGGTCCTATTGTATTCGTTACGTACCGGACGGGCAGAGTGATTTACAGTAGTGGGCCCCCACCAACCGAATTCCTTTTTAAAATTTTCTTCAAATTATCAACACTTTTTTTAATTGATGAATTTCCTCATTATATACAGGGTGCCCCAGCACTCAGAAAACATTTTTGTATTTTTGAATTCTAACAAAAAAATAGCGTCGAAAATAATTATAAAATTTTTTGCTAAGCTTAATAATTAACGAGTAATTAACAATTGAAGATTAACCAATCAGAAGCACGCGATAGACGGTCGGCAGTCCATGTACCATCGACAAGAGTGTGTGCGTAAACAATTTCAGTTCGCATAATATCCCCTTCGTTTACTTTTCCAGTAGGTTGTGACTCTCTGGTGTAACTTCACACGTCAACGAGATACAAAAATTAAAAAATATATTTTCCACAATCAACCAAATTAGAAAACATTCAAATGAATTCTGTAAAATTCCCTTGAATTCAGTAGAAATTTTTTGAAATCAGCAGAATTCTTTGGACTTCCGCATAAATATTTCGTAAATTCAGTAACTCTAGAGAATTCTACTAAATTCAAGAGAATTCTGCCCAAACGTTAAAGAATTCTATTGAATTGAAAAGAATTCTAAATAATTGGAAAGAATTCTACAGATTTCAAGATAATTATACAGATTTTAATAGAATGCATAAATAAAAAGAATTCTACTGTATTCACGAGATATTTATACAGAATTTCAGAGAATTATGATTAATTTAGTGGAATTCGGCCAATCTCTAGAAAAAATTTCTCGACGACTTAATTACCTTACTGAAAATGCATGCGTTGTTTGAAATCTCTAGAACCCTCCTGAATTCTTAGCATTCTGCAGAATTCTCCCGAGTTCTGTAGCAATAATTAATTCAACATTTTTGAATTATCCTGAACACTTTTCAATACATCGAATTATTTGGAATTTCAAGACTTTTAAATACGAAGTGTATAAACTGTCGGCGTCGGTAAAAAAAAATTGTCAGTACCGGTAAAAAAAAATTACCGGTTTTTGAATTCCAGAAATTAATGGAACTGAAGGAATTCACGGAATTCATGGATTTGCACGGAATTCATGGAGTTAACGAAGTTGATGAAGTTCACGGAATTCAAAGAATTCGCCGAATTCATGGAATTTACAGAATTCATGGAATTCACGGAATTCGTGGAATTTATGGAATTAACAGAAGTCACGAAATTCATGAAATTCATGGAATTCACGGAATTGAAGGGATTCACGAAATTCAAAGAATTCGTGGAATTCACACTGTCGGTACCGGTAAAAAGAAATACCGGCGCCGACAATATTTTTACCGTTTTTTAAACCGTGAATAAAATTCAAGCAATTCAAGGAATTGACTGAATTAAAGAAATTCGCGGAATTCGTGGAGTTAATGAAAATCACGGAATTCTTGGAATTCGCGTAATTCATGGAATTAATGGAGTTGATGAAATTCACGGAATTCAGTGAATTTCATCAACTCTATTTATTCCATGAATTCCGCAAATTCCGTGGAATTCTATTAATTCCGTGAATTCCACGAATTTCGTGAAGTCAATGAATTCCGTGAATTCCTTGAATTTTATGTACGGTTCAATAACCGGTAAGAAAATTATCCGTACGGGCATTTTTTTAACCGTTACCGACCGTGTGAATTCCACGAATTGTTTGAAATTTAGTGAATTCCATAAATTTCATGTATTCCGTGAATTCCATAAATTCCATGGATTCAGTGAAATTCATCAACTTCGTTAACTCCATAAATTCCGCGGACTTCCGTAAATTTCACGAATTCCGAGAAAAAATGTCGGTACCGGTATTTCTTTTTACCGGTACCGACATTATTTTTACCGGCACCGACAGTTTATACACTTCGTGTTTAAAAGTCTTGAAATTCCAAATAATTTAATGTATTCAAAAGTGTTCAGGGTAACTAGAAAATGTTAAAGTAATTATTGCTACAGAACTCGGGATAATTCTGCAGAATGCTAAGAGTTCAGGAGGGTTCTACCGATTTCAAACAACGCATGCATTTTCAGCAAGGTAATGAACTCGTCGAGCAATTTTTTCTAATTTGGTTGCTGCGAAAAAGATACTTTTTAATTTTCGAATCTCGTTGAAGTGTGAAGTTGCACCAAAAAGTCAGAACCTCCTACAAAAATTAACGGAAGGGAAATTCAAATTGATTAATCGTTGTTATGTAAATTGATTGATTGTTTATAGTTATCTGTATACATCTGTTCGGCTTTGCTATACCTAACAAGAAAAAAATTTCAAACGTTCAAAAGTGATTCTTACGACTTTCTAAGAAATTTATTGAGAGGAATGCCCACAACGGTGAAATTAAAAAAAGCTATTTTTAAAATAAATTCGTCAGGAAAAAATATAATTTACAGAATTTTTTTTTAAATTTCTAGTTACAAGAGAATTTTGTTTTAATAATATTGTATGCACTATATTATTTATTTTATTATTTCAAACAGCAATTAAAAAATATGTTTTCGGTAAAAGAATATATGTTTATTCTATCTCCAACACACTGTTTGCATTTTCCAAAACTTTAATTTATAATAAGTTGAATTAATAATAACTAAAGTTAACAATATTTTGTTTTGTATTAGAGACAGTTCAAGTACTATGTAACGCGAATCCCCACAAACGTACCCCCTCCCCCCTCAGTGCCTTACATAAGACTTGGACGTCTCTTTAGAGCTAATGTCTTTGCTTAGAGGAGGTAACAATAGTAACAGTAGTACTTAATAAGCGGCTGGTTGTTGACTGGCTGGTTGTTGCATGATTTACAATAATTGCATTTTTCAATAATCAATGACCTACTCTTACATTTGTGAAAGAAAATGTTGTTTAAATACTTCATTTCGGAGAATAATAAAAATAAATAATTATTGATAAATAGTCGATAATAGTAAATAACAATAATAGTAATACTTTAAAGGACAACGACACGGACCTTGAGTTGTTGACTCGCTTCTACCAATCAGAGAAGAAAATAGAAGGTTGATTTTAATGGCCTTATAAGGCCCCCAACGGACCCAATGAACGGAACGGATACGCTACAGCGTATCATTATCGTATCCAGATCGTATCCTCTCCATATCATGCAAGAAAAACTCATTAAAAAAGGAAGATGAACATTTAACTTGTTAAAATTCGGATTCTACGTGAAATTTTGCGTTAGAAGGTCACGGAGTAATTACAATAGTTTTTCTTGCAATCATAAAAACTTTAAAACATATAATACCTATCGACAACGTATAATTTTCCTTCGAAGTGGTGGTCCGATCTGGGATCGAGGGACGTTGCCGGCTGTCGCCGTCGCCGTTATCCCCTCCACTCAGCCTTTTACCCTGACGCGGCTGTTCAGAATTTAATTGATGAAATAGGCAAATTCAGTATGAAAATTAATCTAAGAAATAATTCCATCAATCATATCTGATAAAATTTGATTAAATTTCATTAGATCCATCAAGAACGAAAATTAAAATAGAAAATCTGAGTAGAAACTCTTGCAATATAAAGCTGCGAAAGTAAAATTTCCGAAAAAAATTTGATAAGGATTAAACCGCACGAATAAACAAATACGACGTGCATGCAGGTTATGTTCTTCTCGATCAGCTGATGCCGCTCATAGTGCAGTTGGAAAAAAATGAAAGTTGTTGCTGCGAATGAACTAAGAGACCAGCGCGGTTATCACTTAACGTCAGAGCTATTTGACACCACGCGCTATTGAAAATTAACACGAAAGATTGTTGCCAATCCCAAGAACGGACCGGGCCAATCGCAACACCTACCAAGCTCGCGCTGATGTTGCCATTAACACGAGCGGGCAGTGTGTTGGCAACTGTGGCTACTGCTACGAAAAAAAAAACATTATTTTAAACATTATTTTTCTTTGCGTAAGTGGCCAAAATCTTGCAAACTGGTTCCCAAAGGAGTGTAAAGTTCAGCAGTAGGACTCCGATGCAATAATTCGAACGGATATCTCTTTGTGTCAGGTGAGACAGATCGGACTCTCTTTGCCTATCTCATACAACAGAGAGAAGGATCTAATCGAAAGTCGTTTAGAAAAGATAGCAACTTTCTCTCTATCTCACTTGACAGAAAGAGAAATCCGATTGAATTCATGCATCGGATTCCCACTGTAGATACACTACCGTCGGAATGGGATTTGACTGTAATTCAGGATATATAATTGCTTGGTGGTGAAAAAATCCCACAACATTTGACTTTTTGGACAGTTTTGGTTTAATTACCTATCTTGGGTTCTAATTGACCGATTTAATTTTTCGACATCTGAATTCACTTGTTTTAAAATACGTTTAGAAATAAAAAAATTTTAAAATTGTGTTGTTGAAAATGGGGTGAAATAAAATTAAAATGAAAAACGTGTTTCCCAAAAAATGCGATTTTTTATTTTTGTTTTTCGTTAGTGGAAGGTATAAGTGTGGTTTACAAGTCCTGAAATGATTGGAGTGGGTTTGCCACTAGATTTCGAGACTTGTCGCGACTTGAAACAGCGACTCCTCATGTATCAGTCCAGAGTACTCGCCACTGAGCTACGAGACAAGTTACTAAACATTTACAAAAAATTATATTTGCCCCGCACGTTGGTTTTTCTGTTACGGATTAAATTGTATAAATCAACACTTGCTGAAATTCACCGTGACGCATTGGGGTGAATTCAAGCGTGCATTTTACTCTCACGAATTCAGACGCATTGACCAATGTTGAAGCGTTTGCGTGCTGACGCATTGAAGTGTATTTGCTGACTTTAGACTTCTGCACCGTATTTATACCTATAGAAAGATTCAAAATTGAAATACCATCTTCACGAATTTACACGAATTGACACATAGGTCCAATGCGTCATTGTAGCAAAGCGGGATTTGCAGAGTGTCTTAGTCTTTTTAATTCAATTCGTATCATTACTTTCTTTTTTGCTGGGACAACAATTTAGAAATGTTTTTCAGTAGAACTGTAGAAGTTTAAACATTTGTTTAATTTATATGAACAAATAAGTGGGTGGAAATCATTTCGTGGGAATTAGGAATGTTCAGTCACTTAATTTCAACTACTACTACTTCAGCAACTGTCTTGAGAAATCGCAAGTACGACTTTCTAACGCATATCGATAATAATCTTTATCGCATCCCATTAATTAGATTTGATCCCCGAGGATTTGGCGCCATATGTGAAGAACAAACCAGCAACCTCTTGGAGATAGATAGTTTGAAATGTGCCCCTAGGAAAAAAACCGACCATAAGATCAATTGAAACTATTTTCAACCCGAGGATAGAATATTTTACACTTTTCAGGGTCCAATGACCATTTTGGATAAAGCTCTCGCTACTTTGAGAAAGGAGTAAATTTTATTTCTGCAAAATTGATTTTCCAATTAATGTTAATATAAATCTGTATGTGTGAAAAGCTTAGTTTTATTATTCACATAGTCGATTCATCAAAAATAATGCAAAAATATGAAGATTAAAAAATCGATCATGGTTTAAAAAAAACGGCCAAATCTACACTATTCACAAATATACACTATAATCAACTAACTATTTAAGCTACTTTCACTGCCGCGACACTAATCCTTCCTCAGAAATAAAATAATCTGCCATGATGTTTCGCTGAGAAATAGCTTCATTGAATCCACCGACGTCGGCGATGTTCCTTTGAATGTTTATGTCCTGGGCATGTTGCGCCGCCATCGGCCTCGAACAGTACCTCCCTGCTCGTCAACCTGGTCCACAAGATCGGAAGGCACATATCGCCTATTCTCTTGTGATTCAAGCATTTCTTCGGTAATGATGAAATTTGGTGGTGTGCATTTACCGTCATGCTCGAGCATGCCCGTGTTTGCACGGTCATGACCGAGCACAAGCGAACAGGACTGGACATTCTCTAATTTCTCATAAATGGAATGTATCTTGGTAATAAAAATAGCTGCACTGCACAGTTAAATCTGTTATTCAGGCTGGAATTTACTACGGGGCCAGCGGGGCCATGGCCCCAGGGGCCCCACAAATGTAACTAGTCTAGTCGTGAAATCAAAATCGCTGCTACATGCACACACATCTGCATCGGCAGGAATTACAAAAGGCCCCTACATTTTAGCCGGTCCTAGGGCCCCCAAACCCTTAAATGCGGCCCTGCTGTTATTCTAATAATGTCCAAATTTTAGTATCTGGAAAGATGTAGAAATTTGGAAAATATATAAAAAATGTACATCTGACTGTTAGTAGCTGACAAATATTGGGAGAAAATGGCTGAGTTTCAGATGGTTATATGAAATTCTATTCTTATAAATGTTAAGATTATGTTGTTTCAATGAATTGGATAAGTACATTTTGTTAAAAATTTAGCACTTCCAACATTAATTACTTAATTTTACACGACTGGAGTTTCAGACTGAAATACTGCAATCATTTCTGGAAAGTATTTTAAGTAGTATGTATGTATTTTTTATGTCATGTGTTTAGAAGTAAGAATATGAATACATTTAAAATGTATTTAACCTTTTACATTTATGCATAACCTTTATACATTTTTTATTAGAGTTGTTAAACGTTCAGAAGGCTAAAAAATACTAATAATACTTTCTTCTTAATAAAATATACTGAGTATATTTTAAATATTTCAAATCACAGTACATAGTATACTTTTTCTTTGAATAAAAGTACAAAAATACCATATTTAAACAAAATCACATAAGTATAATTATTATATTATAATGTAATAATTGTTTAGATAAATATTAATTTTATACAATTAAGTACATTCCAAAATGTTTCATTTATAAAAGCTAATTTTTGTCTATATTATTTTTAGACTGCACTTGTAAATTCATATTTCCTGCACTTAATTTATTTACTGCGATATATAAGATGCTATAATATCTCATAATCCACTTTCAAATTCCAACATTTACTTCATTTTCATAAAATAAACCATATATTTTGAAACATTATTTCAAATAGCCGGCCGAAATTCCAACATTTTACCTAAATTATTGTCTGCTACAAGCAGTCAGAGAGTCAATTCGTTATTTATTTTAATTCTTCTTTATTCATAATGTGTCCCCTAAGGGTTTACTTGACTTCCATTTCTTCCAATCCTTCCGTATACATATTTTATAAAAACTTATCCTTACTATTTACAGCTATTTACGCCTATTTACAGAAAATCTTATATCTAGATCCTTATTTCTATTTTTGACGATAGAGTAATTTGTGACGTGTTAGCGAACGAGTGAGCGAGTCATCGAAAGCGAGAGTGCAAGCGAGAAAGAGAGAGATCGCGATAAGGCAAACGCAAACGCATCTTAATCTACTTAAGCTATTACATAACCATAACTTACAAATCTTTACGCTTCTAATTTAAGCGACTTCCGTTTCCTTTTTCTTTCACTTCTCTTATACCTCCATTTTACCATTTTTTGTTGTCTTCATTCTTTCTCATTCGCTCCCCTAGCACCCTCTAAATCTTTCATCCACTCTTACCCCAAACCATCCTCCCCTAGAATCTTTACCACATTCTCTTGCCAGCTTCCTTTATCTTCCATTCCTCTCCTACATCCTTCCCATACATGCTCCCATGTTTCTTCTTCGGATTCACATATTCTGCACTCCCTGTTCTCTTTCTTTTCCCAATACATACCTGCCCTTACCTCGTTTCCCAATCTAGACCTTGCTATTCTGGTCCATCTTTTGCCCCCCCCCGCCCTTTTCTAAATACTTTGTTACTCCTTCCTTCTTTATTATCTTATACCATTTATTATATTTTGATTGTTCAATCATCCCCCATCTTTCTATTAATTGTCTCTCTCTCTCTCTCTCCCTTTTTTCAACTTCTTCATAGTTTACTCCAGTCCTGTCTTCTATATTTCTAGCCTTAAAGAACTCCCTCCTTTCTTCTTCCCACCTCGTTAATTCCATCGTCCACCCTCTCCTTTCTTCTACCTCCATCAAACACTTTCTCGCTAACTCCCCTCCCTTTCCCTCCCACAGCTTCGTCTCAAAATGCCACGCCCTCTTTCTCGCTCTAGTGCTTAAGTTATCCCTTTGCGCTTCTTCTCTCACCATATATCCCGGCGTCCTCCAGTCTGCCCCTAGAGTCCACCTTATATACCTTTCTTGTAAACTCTCAATCTCTTTCCCTTCTTTCCATCCCCATATTTCTGCTCCATAACGACATTTACGACATCTTTAAGAAGATTTTCAATTATATCTAAAATTTTTCTTAAAGACGTCTTTTGTTGTCTTTAAGAAAACTTTTAGAAACACGCGGGATATATTTTCAGAGATAACTTACAGACATCTTTCAAGATATCGTTAAAGATACATTTTTTGAAGAAAATAAGACGCCTGATGCAGGAGGCGGGTTTGCGATATTTAAGAAGCTGGGCTAATTAATAAATAATTATTTATAATTATTTATATCAAGACTTATATATTTCCTGAAGCTACAGCTGTTTTTGGCAAGTATCTGACACGCTTTTTATTCCTGACCTGGTATTTGAAATTGCTATGAGTAATCGGAAAGAATTTTCTAACCTCTCCAAGAGGCAACATGCAAATCGTTTGCTATAACGACGAAGTATTATTATTATTACGAAGTATTATTACTAAAAGCGATGCTTCATTTTGTATGTTCTCACTTCTGCATGGGTATTTAATAAAATAAGTTGTTCTACCTAATCCCAATTTTTCTTTTCGTTTTTTATGCATATATATTCGGTTTTGATTTCGGGTTTGATTCCTTAGGAATTGAACCGAAGGGCCTATGATAAAGCCACCGAACGCGTGCTCGGGTTGCGGACAGAGGGTCCCTGTACCAAGGGTTTCTGCTGAATATGGTTACAATAATTAATAAGCAGTCGCGGACAATTATCCAGGGATGGTCCCGAAGAAATAAGCCCTAAGCGGAGGCGTGATAACCGTGCCGAAAGCTGAATGGCACCTGGGTGAGGTGTCTCAAACGGTGACTATGGGATACCGGTCGACCTCTCAGAGTATGCAGCCTTATACTTGCATGCGGGGCTCTACAAGGATGGACGAACCCTTTTCCCTAGCTGCTCGCGGGAACAACAATGATAACACCAAACATAGTTGTAGTAAGTGCAGTTTAAAACATTCGAACGCGCAGGGCTCTCGACAATGGGTCGGGCAACAATGCTGACTATCCTAGAGTTGGGGGAGCCAATCAAGACGAGGTCAATGCGATTGACCGGCAGAATCTCGTTACTTTTAAGTGGACGGATCGACTCAGGGACGACCTACTAGAGTGCTATGATACCAGTATGGCCCCTGAACGGAAAAGTTGCATGGCACGACTGCATACTCTGTGGCGCGAAGAACACCCAGAGCTCTTGAATTTTTCGCATCAACGTCTGCGAAACCGTGCCGGGGAACTCCGAAAAAGGGGTTATATAAGCGGAGCGCCTACGCAATCGCATCCAGAAGAAGCCGGCAACAGACAAAGAGAGGCGACACTGAGACCAACTGCGAGCAGACATCCAGTAGAGGAAGAGCGACGCTTTAGGACCCTGAGAAACATCAACATTCAGGTTTCTCTTAAGCCCAAAGATCTGGCTGAACTGGATGACGAGCTTCGTGGAGATTTTTCAGAAGAACTTGACCTCTGGACTATTAATTGTAGTGTGTATAATGCAGCAAGAGCTTTGGCAGATGCAAACCGTAAAACAAAAACAACGGTTGATCATAAGACCAAAAGACGAATGCATCAACTCAGCACAAAGATAGGCTGGGCCAGACAGTACGCGTCCCGCATTCAGTGTGTGATTGACTACATAACATCTGGCAGGACTTTCACTGCCAAGGTTCGACAGTACGCGTGCGAGCTACGGATCTGTCATCACACGCTTAACAAGTCAAAGCTACTGACCATCAGGCAGCATACTGTTGACAGAATACGAGTACTATCTAATGCTAGGAGAAGTCTAGAGCGGAGAGAGAGGTGGTTTAGAGAAAATCAACAGTTTTTGTCTGACCCATCTCGACTAATCCAAGACCCTCCAGTTACTGTTGACCACCCGCCCAAACCAGAGGAGGTCGAGGCCTTTTGGGAGAGAAGTCTACGAAGTCCAGCATCCACCGAAAGAACACTCGAAGAAGATAAATAGCTTCAAGGAGCTGTGCAGTGCCCTCATAACATCTTTGGAGGAATGCCCACCTATCACTCCCGAGGAGGTGAAAAACGTATTAAAAGGCATGAAGAACTATTCCCCTCCGGGACCAGATGGTATCAAGACCTTCTGGTGGAAGAAGTTTCCTTCAACCCACCAGCATCTGGCCCGCATTTTCACCTCATATCTAAAGTCGGAAGAGCCTATCCCGGAGTGGTTGGTAGAAGGGCGCACAGTGCTCCTGCCGAAGACGGGCAACTTGGCTGACCCTAAAAATTACAGGCCAATAACTTGTCTGAACACACTGTATAAGATCTTCACAGCTATCCTAAATGACAGGATTGTTCGGACAATTGGACCTGTGTGGCGAGAGATATACGAACAACGTGGCTCAAAGAAAGGCGTAGCATGATGTCGGGGGAACCTGCTCATTGATAGATGTGTCTGTAAAGACGCAGCATTCTATCAGCGTTATCTATCGATGCCTAAATTGATTACCGGAAAGCTTTTGATTCTACCTCCCATAGATTTATCATCTGTATGTTGGAAAGCTTAAAGGTTCATCCACACATCGTGAGATGCATAGAGAGATTAATGCCGCTTTGGAAAACCAGATTTACTATCTCATCTGTAAAACATCGTGTGATCACTAACAGTGTCACCTTTCAGAGAGGTGTGTTTCAGGGCAACACCATGAGCCCTCTCCTCTTTTGCCTCACATTATTTCCACTATCTCTCGCACGTCGCCATTCCGAAGGGTACCTCTGCGGCAAACCTGGAAATCGAAAGCATAAAGTCACTCATGTATTTTACATGGATGGTCTTGAAATTTATGCTAAAAATCAAGAGAAACTACATTTAGCTCTAGACATTGTCAAAGAGTACACTTAAGAAATTGGAATGTAGTTCGGGTTAGAAAAATGCGCCAAGGTTTATCTCAAGAAAGGAAAACTTAATGGAATCCCGGACGACCCTGAGCTCGTCGACAGAAGCGCTCTACGATACCTTGGCGCTGGAGAGACCTATACATACCTGGGCGTGTCACAGAGCCGCATTCAGGACGTGACATCTATAAAGAATACTCTCCGATGCAGATACAAACGTCTCATTCGACGGATTGGTTCTTCCGAACTGTCGGCGAGGAACAAAGTATCTGCGACCAACATGCTTGCGGTCCCGGTATTACTCTATTCATTTGGAGTGGTCCCATGGATGAAGGACGAGCTCAGATCCCTCGATATCGGGCCCCGAAAGGTTATGCACATGAACAAAAGCATGCACCTTAAATCTTCTGTTCCGCGACTTTACATCTCACGCCGCCAAGGTGGTC
>CAKNWT010185608.1:0-10845 GCA_932066315.1 Andricus coriarius
TATTTTGGAGCATCTGTAAATAGATGCAGATTTTTTCATCTGAAAGCTGTTTTTCTCCGTTTTCTTTCACTTAGCAGATGGAAAATGTCAAAATGATCACTCAAAACACTTAAAGATTATTCAACACTGTCAGGAAATTAATTTAATTTGTTATTAAATTCAATGTTGTTATTTTGCCATGCATTTGAAACGATCATAGGACAACTGCATAGCTGGCGCCACCACACGGCCACCGTCAACACATTGTACATTTTCAACTCAGAGTTCCAGGGTGCTGTTTTCGAGTATATGATGGAAAAACTTGGTATCATTATGGATTCTAAGCCGTTGAATTCAATAATGAAGTCGGGACTAAATTAAATTATAATGTATTTAGAGGCATTGAATCCGATTTGTAAGTCAAAGTAACATCACTTTTCTACGGCTGTATTAAAGTAGAACTATTTTTTATTATAACGCACTCTTTTGCATTCGAAAGGCCTTCATAGTGGCATGTTCCTATTCGTACCTTTTTTAGGTGCATCTCTTTTCAACATGCAACAGTAGTCAGCCATCATGTTTTCTTGCCATCTTCCTTGATATCGTTGTTCCATTACCTTAATGTAACTTCAAACTCATTAAACACTTATTTATTTATTTATTTTTATCTTTGAGAAGTTGTAGGCTCCGGAATCTATGATCATGGTTTCTTAAAGCAACTAATCCCGACCTAACTGGAAGGTGTACGTCATCCACTTCTGCTCCTTCTGTCGTAGAAGTTAAGCAAGAGCGGGAAATTTAGACGAGATAATAACATTCAGTACTGTTCCTTGAGTCAGGTCTCTAGCCACGGATGACCTTACGCGGCAGACGAGATAGTTGCAGATAAAGGTTTCACCTCTGGATACTTTTTCAGAGCTACCAATCTTTGTAGAATGTTATGAGGAACAGTGTTGACCGACCAGATGAAGTGATCCCAGAAGAACAGCCTTTTGCATCCGGTTCGCAATGGAATGAGCCTGACGTTGGCAAGTTGGAATCTTGTTCAGTTGGCTAAGCAATGAGGCTTTCATACCTCCAAGACAGCCGATTATGAGAAATACAAGATGGACTTTGTAGCCTTGGTACAGCCTGCTCAGCTCGAAAAGAAGTGCTTGATACTTCGCCCATTTTTCTTCCTCCTTTGCCGTGATATTACCCTCGGCTGGTGCTGAGAATTCAATCACGTAAATGATATTGGTATTCAGTTCTTGGAGGACAATGTCAGGCTTCGTAGCACTGATACGTTGAGTGGTGGAGAATGAGAAATTCCAGTGGATCTTACACTAATCATTCTCCACAACGGACTCGAGTTTCCCCTGGACAGATGGCCAGACGGGCGATAGATTAACACCATAGAAGTGCCGAAGATGGTAATATAACATTTTTAGAGCCACATTGTGTCTCTCTATGTACCCGTACCATGCATACTTTGGGCAGCCACTGAGAACATATCCAAGTGTTTCTGGCTCTTGCTTGCACGGTCGGCAGTTGGTAAAGCCTACAGGTACATTTATTATGCGATCGAGGTAAACTTAGGTGTCTATAACGCCGCCTTGACAGACAAAAAGAAATCCCTCAGTCTCCGATCTCAATCCAGAAGACTTGAGGAACATGTTGGATGGACCCATCGAGAGCTCTTCTCTACGTACGATGCCGTAGAATTTACCATGAAGGGGCTGGTCAGCATGTTCTCTTAGTAGAAGCCTTT
Organism: Andricus coriarius; assembly: GCA_932066315.1. Lineage (NCBI taxonomy): Eukaryota > Metazoa > Arthropoda > Insecta > Hymenoptera > Cynipidae > Andricus > Andricus coriarius. Next base: position 1,730 of record CAKNWT010185608.1, read on the forward strand.
GTTCTGCTTCCTGTACGCGACTTTTGAACAACAAAAGTGTTAATGATGCCAGGCAATGTGTAGTGTCGCTGGAATCAAATGGGAGGCTAAGCTTCTCTGCGGCACAGTATAGAAACGCCGCAGCATTGACGATTTCAGGCAGGGCAATAACTGCCCATATCACTGCTGTAAAATCTATTGTACTCTACCCGAGAATTTAACCATCTCCCATAAGGTCATTCTTTACCGTAAAGGCATACACTGATTTACAGGAGATGTCGTGAAAGTCTTCTGGTTCGAGGAAAAAATCCCCCAGATACTCGTTTCTGAGGCACGCCAGTGCGTCACATTCACAAATTGGAGGTTCTTCCGTTAGGATTTCCTCCTTCAAGTAAATGTTCACCAATTTTTCTAGCGTCTTCAACATAAAAGAGGTCAAGCTAATCGCTCTAAAGGATTTTGCCTCATTGTAGGTATCCCTACCCGGCTTTGGAATGAAGATTGCCTTAACCTTTCTTCATGCTACCGGGGTATATCCCATTGCTAAGCATGCCCGAAAGATGCTGCACAATGGACCCACCAAGGACTGAAATCCTTCTTCAATTAATGCAGGGAATATTTTATCATCCATTCTTTTTAGCCTTGTTAAAAAGGCGTCGAGTTTCCTTTTTCGGATCCTCCAGTCTAGGATTCCACCAGGGTGTATCCCTGTCTGTTTTCTTAATACGAAGAGGACAATTTTCCTCATAAGCTTTGTTCATACTTTTTTGTAGAATCTCAACAGCAAATTCTATTTGTTCGATAGACTTGATTCTGCCGGGTATAGCACCCAGCAAACTGCTGCGATCCTCCCTATAAGTATCCCAGTCGCTTTAGGGTTCGTATATCTTTGAATCTCAGGTCTGTCGACTGTTAAGGAGAAGCATATCTGTCTGTGATCCGATAGAGACGTATCCGATGATACATGCCATCCCTTCAACGCTTCGCCAATGCTTATGGAACATAAGGTCAAATTAATTACCTTGCGACATCTAGATGTCACGAAGGTAGGTGTATCGCCCCGACTCAACGAAGTTAAATTAGTAGTTAAGGGGTAATCTAATAAATGCTTACCCCTATGGGTGGGGTCCTTACTACCCCAAGTCGAATTATGTGCATTGGCATTACATCCGAGGAGTAATAGCCATCCTTTGACAAAGCAGTAGCTCACCAGACTTCGCCGTTCTTCAGATGGTGGGTCCTGGGAGTGAAATGGTAGGAATGCTGAACAAATCACCATTGGTTGGCGCCTGCCTCTTAATTGGTGCTCAATCTTTATTGCCACCAAGTTTCTAGAAAAGAACCTTGGTAATCCAATAAATTTAATATCGCATCTGATATAAAGTGCTTCCCTAGGTGTTTCTTCGGTACTATCATATATGACTGATCCGCTCTTGTTACTTAAGCCTCTAACTTTCGCCTTGTAAGCCCAAGGTTCTTGTATTAAGGCAAAAGCCGTTTGTTCCGCTATCAAACGTCTGCTTCAGAAAGTAGACGTTCCTTTTTCGAAGACAATTCCGGTGCTCTCTTTACGGTTGTAACCTTGCTTTTTGAGAGGATCTTCATATTGATCCTCTCTAAACCATAGTGAGGCGTGCAGTCGATCTTCTTCAGACTCTTGCCCACTCCTGGCTCGGCAGTTATTACAAGGTGGGTAGCTTGTCGACTCTCCTTGACGTCGATAACCGTCCACCCTCCCGTTTTAATGGTTGGATTTTGGATTGTTATCATTTTAAGTACTACTGTCGTCTCCACGGATACACTAGGGATCCAAGCCAGCAGCATTACTGGCCTTGGGAGGTGTTTGCTGTAAATCCGTTTGATCTTAGCTCCCACCCAAGGTTGTAATCTGCCAACAGCTTCAATGAGCAAAGTTCGGGACACTTCCTCTGAACAGATGACGATAAGGGTATCATTTTTCAAGCGGCAATCTTCAAATCTTGGGGTGACTTCTCCTGGTTGCACCCCATCGATTTTCTTTTCTAATACCGCTTTAATTACCTTGGCCTTATCGTCATCCAGTTTGGTTATTGGAAACCCCTCGGCGACTATGGACACTTTCAGGTGACTCTGAAGAGCCTGGCTATCAGAGACTGTTGGACCTCTCAGCTGCATCTTCTTCTGTTCCCTGATTTCAATCGGTGTGCTGCTATCAGAATGGCCCCTCTTTAGAGTCCCCGTCTGGCTAGTTGTTGCATTCGATTGATTTAATAATTTGCGGCTCAACCTCTTCCCAGCAGCTCTCGACAATCTAGCTCGTTGTGGTTTTCCCGTTTGGTTTGACCCCCCAGCGTTGGTATCGCCAGTGTTATTTCCAGATGGTTCCCCACCTATAGATTCCGAGGTATGTTCTAAGACTCCTTCGCTCATTTTCATCTTCACATGGGAAGATGCTTTTTCCAGAGTGGTCGTTGTCGACTCCCCCTGCGTGGTTTGTTTTTTGAAACTATCAACCATTCTCGAAACTTCTTTTTTTCCAATTTGGACTTTTAACGTTCCTCAGGAATTTTTCAGCAACATTTTTTTAAATCGAGCCAAATTCTTTTTTCTGTACTAGTTATTCTCATAACGCAAACGTCATCTTTCAACAGTTTTCGAATTTGAGGTCCATCGAATATTCCTTCTTTCAATTTAGCGTCGGACAATTGTGGGAACTGAGACACTATATACTCGGCACTTTGTCCCTGTTTATCATGTGCTTTTACGAATTGTTTCATGAGACCCAACTTAATATGAAGAGGTGGTAGGAAGTCTTTTGATAGCTCGACTAATGGGTCATTGATGACGTTTTCGGATCCTCGTTCTAGCGACATTCTTTTTGGCTTAAGTTTTTTCTTATAATTATTACGACGATCTCGGCTGGCCCATAAGCACAAGACGCAAGGATACTTCGTATTTCCTTAGTGCTGTCCCAGAAGCATTGAAAGAACTTTGAAATTTTCAGAAATTCGCAATTCATGTTGTTGTGTTAATTTGTGTCCAATTGATATTTGATATCTAGTAAAAATTTTGATTGATATTTCTTAATATATCAAAAAAATCTTTTTCTTATATTTTTTGAGAATTTTCAAAATGCTGAAAAGTATATAACTTTTTAAATTTTCATTGAAATTAAAAATGCCATTTGGATAATTTGCAAGTATTTCTTTCATGAACCAGAATCACTGACAAAAATAATTAAAATTCTTTAAAAATTTTTTTGAATTTTTGAAAATGTTCTGAAGTTAACTTTGGTCGAAAACATCTGGTTAACGAACTTGACCTTCATCTTGGGACCCTAAAAAAGTTTATCAAAGGCTGACTCTATTGGACAAATCCTTCAAAAGTTAGCGTGGCTACAACTTTGGGGGAACCATGCAGACATGCGGACACCGACAAAATTTTATGATTTTTGGACTCTATGAGTGCCGAAACGTAAAGATTCGTTAAAGGTAGAAAATTTGAACGATTACATTACACTCTCGTGACTGAGAATGTAAAAATGTATGAAAAATCGAATCAGGAAGTTTTGACAAATTGATTTGTTGGCGATATTGAGTGATTTGGACTCCCAAATTCTGATTCACCGTGACCAATCAATTTTACATAAAACTGTGCACTTGTGCACGTTCAAATAATTTGATAAAAGGAAGCCAAACTTTACAACTTATTATAAACATGCTCCACTTTTTACGTAGAATTTTGAAAATATAAAAGAAGACTTATGTTAATCCAAAATTTTATATATAATTTTATTATACAAATTAAAAATTCCATAACAGTTTATTAATAGAAAATTAATTAATTAAAATAACTTACCTTTCGATTCTTCATCATTTTCGAATAACGTCGAAGTGTCAATGGGAAAAGTCAAAAATCCGTACCGTCTTTTCTGACTTTGCGCACGTAAGAATTCTTTATCTTCGAAGTGCAGCATATCTTCTAGAGCATTTTTATGTCCAATATCAAACAGATTATTCAGTTCATCTTCGAGCCCTACTTCTTGGAATAACTGAGTTTCACTTAATTCTTTTCTATTTGTATCCTTACGAAATTAACCTTCTGCCTTGACTAGCGTATTTCCACTTTGTAATCTACACCACGTGACCACCTCACCGATACAAAGTACATGAGTATTAGTGCATGAGTTTTTGGATCGTATCCATTAAAGAAGTGCATGTGCCCCCTGAATAACATATTTTCTTAATAGTAAATAAATTATTAATAAAAAGTATTAAAAATAAAGTATCAGTATTAAAATTTAAGTATATTCATCAAAATTGCTTCAAATTAGAGAAAAAATGACAGATTTATAATATGAAATCATCATGTGCAACATAACCTTAAGAACGAAACGTCAAAGTGAACAAAACCCTCACAACAAAAAGATATCCTTGGTATATCCCTAGGATATCTCTGCAGGATATGCGCTATCCTGAAAAATATCCCATAAATCTCCCGGGATATCCGTGGCATATTCCAGGGATATCGAGATTTCCGCTCCGGAGAATATCGTGACAGGATATCCTGACGATATCCCGTACGAAATGTCCACAGGATATCCCAATACTATAGTAAAATGTCCCACGAATATCCCGCGATATTATAATAAAAAATCCTGCTGATATTCTAATATATTACTAGTCGATTTCCATTCAAGAAATAAAAAGAAATATTTATGAACACCAATTTGATTGCTTTTAAGAAATTTTTAATGTATATTTTACATGTATATAATAGGTATATGCACTATTGAAAAGCAAACCTTCAATCCACTGTTCAGCGATGACTATTTCTGTTTTAACTAATTTCTTTTATTTTTCATTTTATTGAATACAAATTTTTGTTAATTACTTTTGTTACTAATGATTTGATTTCCATTGTAACCCCGATTAAACTCGTTAAACTATACATTTATAAATTTTGTGCACTTTTGAGGTTAAGTTGACTGTAATGTAGAAAAAGCCGAAACTTTTGATCTTTTTAAATTTTCAGCTTGCAATTTGCATGCATGAATTCATTTAAATTGATATACTAATGTAAAATCTGTTTAGCTTTTTCATGATTTTGCGAAATTTTGCTTTAGTTTTATGTTTAACTATTATAGTACGTTGTACGTTTTACTTAATCTACACATATACATATAGAAAAGCATAATAAATACATATATCTATACAATATTATCTGCATTTAAACATGGAATAAACAAATAATCATCTCAAAATTATGACACTTAAAATAATTTTACAAATATATTAAAACGACCTATATGGTCAACAACAAGTCACAAGTGTTAAAAAAGACAAGACTGAAAACTTATGAAGACGGCTCTACCTACTATCTTCGGTTCTTATCTCCGAGAAAATATTTTTTGTGAAATAATGATGCGAGTTTGTTTATTTAAAGCACATAGAGTATAAATTATTTGCAAAGGGTAAATATATGAATTTCCAGGATTATAAAAAATTATATAATAATTAGGATATCTTGGGGACATCCTTGGCATATCCTGCATTTTAACCGTGGGATATCGTAAGAATATCCTATGATGTCCCGAAGTATGGAATTTGAGATATCCCGGACTACAAAAATTGGGACATTAACGGGATATCCTCAGCATATTCTGAGATATCTTTGGGACATTCCAAGGATATCGAGATTTCCGCCCCGTAGGATATCATTCGTGATGTCCCTGGGATCTCCTGGGATATGCCTGAGATATCGTGGGAGCTAAATGGTATATTCCACCGATATCCCTTGCTGTGAGGGAATACCTTTAAGTGGAAGAATTGTTCACAATTCATTCAATTTAAGGTAACGTTCTGTATTTAAACGTTTTTTTGCAAGATTACATGCAATTTTTGCGCCTAAAAGGTCATTTCGCATTCTGCAATAGTAGGAAGGAGAAGTTATGTTTTCGTGACAGGTAAGGAAGAAAGTCATACACAAAATTTAGAATTTTCTAATTTTTAATTTACTATCCTTCTTAAATTATTCAGGTTATAATTTTGTATTAAAGTTATTGAATTTTTGATTGATTATGAAAAGCAATGAATTCTTCTTTGCATAAATGTACGTGGCATTCTTCACACATGAAAATTGTTCTTTTCAGTTCTCCTTTCATTTTGCAGACTCGGCATCTTTTATGATTTGTAGTTTTTCTTTTATCAAGTGATCAAGGGAACTTTTAACAAAATTGCTTCAAAGTGGACAAAAAGTGACAGGTTTATGACACGAAAACCATGTTGAACATAACCTCAAGAAGGTAACGTCAAATTGAACAAAATACCTTTGAGTGGAAGAATTGTTCAAAATTCATTTAATTGACATTTAATTTAAGGTGACGTTGTGTATTAAACGATTTTTTGTCTGCAAAATGAAAGGAGTAATCAAAAGAACAATTTTCATGTGTGAAGAATGCGATGTACCTTTATGCAAAGAAGAATTCTCGCTTATCATAATCAATCAAAAATTTAAGTACTTTGATACAAAATTATAATCTAAATAATTTAAGAAGGATTGTAAATTAAAAATTAGAAAATTCTAAATTTTTTGTATGATTTTCTTCCTTACCTGTCACGAAAACATAACTTCTCCTTCGTACTATTGCAGAATATGAAATAACCGTTTAGGCGCCAAAATTACATGAAATCTTGCGAACAATCGTTTTAATACACAATGCCACCTTAAATTAAATGTAAGTTAAATGAATTTTGAACCATTCTTCCACTTAAAACTATTTTGTTCAATTTGACGTTTCCTTCTTGAGGTTATGCTCCACATGATGGTTTTCGCATCATAAACCTGTCACTTTTTATCCAATTTTGAGCAATTTTCTGGAATATTCTTCAACTTTAGTACTGATACTTAATTTTGAGTATTTTTTAATATTTAATTTGTCGGTGAATCATTACACAGGTATAAGAAAACCTTTACACATTCAGTATGTACGGACCAGGCATCGAAGATTCTTTGTAAATATAAAAAGATACACTTGGGGATTTTTTCATGTTTGAAACTTTAAACGCGTTTTTCTCGAAACTACGTTTTCAAAGTCGGTGACGGTTGTAGCTCAAAATCTACTTCATGGATCCTTTTGAAATTTGGTATACTATTTCTATACATAATTCATGAGGTAACATGGTCGACTTTTTTTTAATAATATTATTATTATTATTAATTTTACCATAACGAATGCGTTGATTTCTTAGAAAAAACGCGTTTTGACTTAAAAGTGTTGAAAAAAAATAAAAAATTCAAAAAAGGAGAGCCATGTTACCTCGAGAAACATCTCACCTAACTAACGCACTTTGATTTTTTGATTTCTGATGATCCAGTGGTCAGTTAGAACCGTCACCGCAAAGTAACTTTTTTTCTAGGCGCCTTCGGAGATTTGCTGCCAACGGCCTATTTATTAATATTTTGCAGTGAAAATTAGTGAGAATATGGTTCAGATTTTCTATTATTATGTACTGATTAAAGAAATAAACCAACATCGCCTACATCGCCTGAAAAAAAATCTTGAAAATGTTCCTTTTTTGCCCGAGTTAACTATACTCTCCCCTTAAGGCAGGATTCTACTATGGAACGCGCGAAAAAAATGCTATTTTTGTAAATTTTTTTTTTTTAACCTTAAGAAAGATATTGATGTAGGGCAGGGCTCACCAAAAGGCAGTCGGCGACTGCAAATACTGACATTGGCAGTCGCGAGACTAGGTCAAACAGGCCCGAGAACAGGCCCTCATAAATATTGTCGTTGGACTGGTCCCTAATCCTTCACGGTAAATTACAGTTTGAAATGAAAAAATGAAATGTATTGTGAATACAAGCAGAAAAAAATTAGACCCTTCGGTGTGAACAATGAGCCGCAACGAACCGTGACCGTACCGACTGTTAACCCTTTCCAGAATTCCTGGAAATCGAAGAAAAAAATGACAAAAAAAATGGGTGGCAGTCGTGCACTTGTCGTGGCAGTCGGCACCTGCTTAGAGTGGTGAGCCCTGATGTAGGGTTTGTTATGCTTAATAAATATACTCTTAAAATATATTTAAAAACTTTTTTCAGTTTATTTTATGCTCTCTATATACATTTAAATGGCACTTTTTCGAAACCACGTTTTTTACCGCTTGTTAAAAAAATATCCGAAACTAGCGAATCGATTGGTCTAAAATATTTACAACATATTCTATATCTTTCTTAATGTTTAAACAAAACTTACAAAAATACCATTTTTTCGCGCGTTCCAAAGTAGAATCCTGCCTTAACTTTCGTGGAACTTCCCGAGGTTCATCAACCAGACACCTCGCCGACGATGTCGAACTCTAGGATCCCTGGTTCGGGGTTTCTATGTGGGAGCTGGCCACAGTAATCGGGTTTTGATTTTTTTGATTTCAGTTTGGATCAATAAATGCATGAAATGGCGAAGAAGCTACAAACCTGGTCTAAAATTTTTAAATTCACATGTTTTATTCACAAAATATTCGATTTTTCCCCACAACGCCTGCTGCCGAAACTTCATTCCCCGGCATTCCCCTTCGCATCCAAAAAAGTAAGGTACCAGTGGGTTCTTTGAGATGTCTACTTTGACGCAGGGGTGCTCACTCTTGCTCGAATTCATATCCTGCTGAAGAAACAATGAATAACTCACGCAAGGAGCCGTCTACGCGTAACAGCACGCGGCGCTGCAAGTTCTCACGCACACTGGAGTCCCGCTATACTGGCCGTTTCGGGGGTACCTTCAGTGGCCTTCACACTATATCGGGACTCTCCAAACCGTTCTTCTCCTCCTTCATACTTGTGGTTTCTTATAGTGCCGAACCGTAAACATCGCAACTCCACTGACCTTGCAAGCGCCTCTCCCTCTCTCGCAGGACTCTAGTGTATATATATCATTAAGCTATTTCCCTTTCGGCAAGCCTCTAGGGGTAAGCGTGACACTACCCGATTCGGGTAGTGTTTTTTAGGTGGATTTGTAGTAAATGGGCTCACCACACCCACGACCGCCAACAGCAACGCAGTAGAGTATCAGACGGTCACCCATCCAAGTACTAACCGCGCCCAACGTATAATATATGAGGACCTCCCCAATCCAGCCTTCACCACTCGGACAACAAAACCCC
>CAKNWT010185646.1:0-10519 GCA_932066315.1 Andricus coriarius
TGGCATTTTGTTTACGTATCGTTCTATTACTCGAAGAAAAATAAATTTGCCACTCTGAAAATTGGGAATCTTATAGGAAAAAATCTCAGCTTTCTTTTAAAACTATTTTGAAGAAAAAAAAAGTGTCGAAATTTGAAAAAAAGTCCAATTTATTTTTGATTTTCAAAAATTAGGGTCAAATTTTGACTTTTTTTGAAAATCGTTACGATACCAAAAATCTTGTGAAAAAATCTATAAAAAACATATGTAGTGAAATTTTGTTTAAAGCAATAGGAAAAAAGTTACAAATGTTTGAAAGTAAGGCCTTTCTTAAAAAATCAAAAATTGTGCCCCCTCCACTTTGATAAATAATAATCAGAATTAATTAATTTTTGCTGTGAGGAGTACTATCTAATAGGACTACAGTTATGCCAATTTTTAGCCCGATCGGACAACTTTCATTTTCGAGGTGGGTACGCTTGAGAAATTATACCCCATATACGACTTAAAACTTTATCATGTTTCTTAAAAACTGAAAGATTGGTAATTGCTGCCATCATTCTATCTATCATTCATTTTTTTCCATTTTGTAAAACTTATATAATAATAAAAATTAATATTATTCGTAGTATCTATCATGTTGAAATTTATACCCGTGTAAATTGGGCCCGAAATAGGAAAAACTTGGCCCCGAATTGGGGATTTAGATAGGACCAAACCACAAATGAAACGCCTAACCCGGTCAGAGCCTAACTTACCGACCGACTTGGCGCCAATTTGGCTTTATTTATTTTTCTAGTCTTAGCCACATTATAATGACAAATTTTTTATTCAAAAGAAACATTTTAAGTAGCTGAACATTTTAATAAAAATCTTATTCCTGAACCGGCTTATTCGTCGTCAGCCTCATATTTCGGTTGCCATCCCAATCTTTGGAATTAGTGGAGAACTATGCTAACATGTGAAACGTAATTGAGGTTATATTTTCCAAACTTTAAAATCAGGTAAAATACATGGAGGAACTTAATTTTTCTCCAAGAGGATTTATTTTGCACTTCAAATTGTTAAAAAAATTCACATTGTAATATCGCACTGAAATAAACTTCTTTCAAAGCGAATCAGGATTACGCTTGCAATTTTCAACCACGAAATTCACTTGTTTTATTATAGAGAAGTTGCCGCATTACCAAAGAATGAATCGATGAGACCGACAATCGGTATTACAGTTCATCGCGCAAATTCAAATTTACATGAAACTAAATGAAAGCAATGGATCCAGACGGTGTAGACGTTTTGAAAATTTTAATGATTCGATAATATAAATTGAAAAAAGATGATCGTGACAGAACTGGTTTACTTAATTTTAAAGAAAATTATTTATAATTATTTGATTAATGAAATATTTAATTATTTGAAATTTGATTTTTAGGCAATCTACATTTTATAGATTAATTTGTTTTTCATTTTTGATCTTCAAAGGATCAGTTAACTGGTCAGCTACTTTTCTGTAAACTATATTTCAGAAAGTGTAATTCTGTAAAGTAATAAATAGTTTATTAAATAAACAAGGGGTTATTAAACCAATTTTAATTACAATTTTGAACGCGACAATTGCTTTTCACTTTCGGAATTTTTGATCATTTGAATCACACTTTAATAATTAATACAGACGAAATCACAAAAACACTTGTCAACATAATCTCCAACCAACCTACTTGTGTTCAAGAGGTTCAAGATGGAGCCCGACTGATAACAGATGCACAGCCAAGTTGATGGCTCTGCAATCTAGGACTGTGAAAAAGAGTTAGTTTCAACTAGATTTAAGATATTAACCCTGTTGTAGCCATAAAATAATTTTCCACGTTGGGGCCAAACTTGTAACTGGGCAAAAATTTGGCAATTTCCATACGGGTATACTCATATACATGTTGTAACGAAGAATTCACCATTTGTTTTAGAAATAGCATTTCTTTTAATTTATAAAATAAAAAAATTATTACGGCAATATAATTTACAAATAAGGTAAGTGTTAAACAAATTTAAGAGCCAATTATAATTAAATGAATTATAATTATATTCACAATTTTTTCAAGATGATAACCATGGCAGAATTTACTTACAAATAAATTATGAGAAATCCATTACTTCTTTAGCTTTACCAGAGAAAAAAATGAAAAGGAGCTCCTTATTGGAGGGTACGTATATCATCCTGTGGTGCCTTCTAATTATTTTGTACAAATCTTTTTGCCTCTGGACCCTCTGTAGGCGCCGGTCGGGCCGGTGCGGTGTGACATCAGAAAGAAAATGTAAACAATGGCTTTGAAGTTGAAAGCTCGCCGAATGCTCATATCTTTGTATTGCTTTATTAGATACACTGAAAAAAATTGCTAGGTGTATTACCTAGAATTCTTGCTATCCCAGCTAGAAAGTATCGCTGGATTTCGTCTTCCTAAATAGTTAGCTGTATTGAACAGATTTTCTTGCAGCAAAGTATAGGTACAGTACCTAGAAAATTTAGCTGTCATGAGCAAACCAATTATAGGAGATACGATGTTTGAGCATGACTGCTAGAATGTTTAGCAAATAGTGATAGATTTATCTCCCAAATTTTCTGTCTGCAGGAGATAGACGGTTTTTATATCTTAGCTATATAGTTTGCAGTCCTACCTAGACTTTATTGGAAATTCAGCTATATCTCCCCAGCAATATGGTATTTCTAGCTACAACAGCTATACCATTTTTTTTAGTGTAGGATAATATTTTTCAGAAAACTTTTTTATATCTTAATGAACATTTTTTCTGCGGGAAGTTTTGGTTTACTCAAAATTCCCTGGATAAACGAAGCAATGGAAAATTGTCTAGCACTATTTTAATAGTGTTTGACGAAAAAGTGAATACATTTTCTTTATAATAAAAAAATAAATTTTATGTAGCATATTATCTTTAGAATAGTCTGAAGAATACCTCCGTAAATTTTCATCCAAAAATATATAGAACTTTGTCTTTTGGAGCGAGTTGAATTGAAAATATTAAGTAAACATACACTGAGAAAACGATTTTTTTTATTCAAACAAAAAGATTTGTTTGAATACATTTTTTTGATTCAACACACCTTCTTTATTTCAATTAACAAAACATTTATTTAATTTCAATATATGGAAGATATTGAAACTCATTAAATAAAAGAAATTATTTGTTTGATTCAAATAAACGATTTCATTAAGTCAAACAATAATTTTGTTTACACGTCTTATACTTGAATTAAAGAACGTATTTATTTGATTTAAACCAATAATAGTTCTTCTTGCATCCGCGTCAGTTTCGAGGCGCTGCAGCGCCCCTTAGATTTTAGACTTTAAAAATGGTGGAGAATCGTTGAATGTATCAGCGTGTTTGCTCGTAATGTAAGCTGTAAGAGAAGGGATACCTAATTATACCTAAGCGAAGCCTTGGAAATTTGGAAGTTTCATTGGGCAAGCTGGAAAAGGGTTGATTTTTCACCAATTCCAGACTGTCGGCAGTTTTATTTTCGCGTAACTCTGATAATCTGTAAGAGAAATGGAAGTGCTTGTATTGCGGAAATTTGCTCGAAACCTGGGACCTACTTATTTTGAACCCAATTAAAAAGTTTCAAAGCTTTATTTCTAGTTTTTGAATTCTCAGAGTTTCCTCTAACCTATGGCGGCGTCTCTTACTGTAGCGGAAAACATTCTCGAAATATCCGCATGAATAAAACGTTTGATATTGAAACAAGCAAATAATTTTATTGAAAGCAACAAATTCCTTTTTTAAATCAAAATTAAAATTTATTTAAATCAAACAAAATCTGCAATTAATTTAACTGAAAAAAATGTTTAACTTAAACAAGAGGTTTCTTTCATTCAAACAAAACATATATTTAAATCAAAAATATATGGTCAACCAAAAAATTTGTTTGAATTAAACATATGTATGTTTGACTGTATAACAAAGAAAGAATATGATTGATTCAAACATAATATATTTGATTCAAACAGATATTTTTCTCAGTGTACTTTTTCTGGAAAAGCACGTTTTCACATTTTTTTCATAAACGGTAGAAGATACAACTTTTTTGCAACAGGAAAAAAGATGCACCATACAATTTTCTACAAAGTGTTATGTTGACAAATTTAATTTTCGAAAAACGATTTTCAAGGCACAGGGGCCACCTCGAACGACCTGATGTGGTCAAGCAAATTTTATGCTGGGATATTGAATCCGGCGCCTCAGTTGTAAAACAATACCGATTTTGGATTTAACATCAGCCACCTGAAAAACTCCCAAGTAGCTATTTTTGGTCAAATCGGTTTTGGTTTTAGAATTTTGATCCGCCATATTGGATCCGCTATATTAATTTGTGAAATTTTGGATTTGAAATAAGTAACCCGAAAAACCCCCGAGTAGTAATTTTTAGTCTACAATTTTTTTTTATTTCTTATTCTACAATTTTGGCCCGCCATATTGCATCCGCCATTTTGAATATTGACCTACAATAATTAATACGTCAGATTTGGATTGAGCCTATTAAAATATATATATAAAAACATGAAATGTAAAATTTAAGCGTCCGTGTTTATGGATAAACGTTTTCTCTTTGTCAAAAATTCCAACTTCAACATAGATTCTCAAGGTCAAAAAGTTTCTTTTTAATTTCTGTATAATTTTCCAATATTCGGCAAGGATTCAACTTCAATTTAAAAAATATAGATCCCTCTACGTGATTTCTATCTAAAGTTGTACGATTTTTAAATAAAACTTCACAAAACAATCCTCTGTGTGCGGTAAGAGGCATTACCTGAAAGTGTTTTATCGGCCTGCATAAACCTGATTTTCCTAATGGCCTATGACATATATATTTCATATAATATCAGAAAGTCCAAAATTGGAATGTAATTTTGTGAATCTGTAACTTAAAGAAATACATTTGAATGCGCTCGTATACAAATAAAAACGCTTTTTTCCTAGTTATAAAAAATGTAATGCTTCGATTATCTGTAATAAGATTTGTTTGATTTCCGAGATCAATATTATTAGAAAGTTTTAACTTTTGATTACGGTACCATAAAAAAACATTTATATAAAATGCATATCTTTTTTTTACAATAATTGTTGCTCTAGGTCAATAAAAGGTTTAATGTTGAACGAGATTTCGTTATATGCGACTTTGTTATAAGCAGGAAATTTTAACCATACTTCTATATGCAAGTCTAAGGGCTCACTCAAGGGACTGGAACAATATTTCGTTATAAGCGGGATTTCTTTATATCAGGGTTTAACTGCATGTTATTTCATGCAATGAACTCAACGCATTTTTTCAATATTGAAGCTGCATTGAAAATTCTTTTTTTAATACTGTGTGTTATATTTCGACTCAATATGTGTTAGGTATGTCACAAATTTTAATTTTTGCTTAACTTAAAATGTTAAAAACTCAAAAAAATTTGGCTTTGAAAACTTTTTTTTTAATAGACAACTATCAGAAAATAATAATTTAAGTTGACTAACATTATTAGTACCTCTTTAGTTTATGATAAACACTGGTTGAGAGAATCAGCGGAAAATACAAGAAAAGCCATTCAATAGAAAGATCGCTCGAGCAGTTCAGATCCAGGTGTTTCGATTTACGGTACCTACCACAAGTCCTCTAGACCTTTGGATTCTGGAAGGACAAGAAACCCCGCTGTTCTTCAGTGGAACCACTAATTAGGGGTAAACCTAAAAATTGTCCAGCCTGGGGACCGCATATCAGCCGGGGGTGGCCAATCCGAGGAAAAGCGAGAAAGACTGTTTTCAAGTACAACAATGAGACCGATTATTACACAAACCGGGGGGTCTCTGTTGTGACTACGAGCCCTGTAGTGTACATAGATATGGAACGACGACAACTATACTTCCAGGGCTTAACTTTTAGTTTCTTGTACATGCAGGAACTACAGAAAAGGAACCTGTGTATCGTGATATTTTTCGAAGGCAAAACTCGCCCTTTTGTCATCATCCCATCACCCGCGAAGAAGATCCTTCGTTCTCGACAGGAGCTTATGTACAAACTGTTGAAAACTCATTCTAATAACTAGCTCTAGCATTAGGCCTAGGGCTACTAGTATTATATAGCTACCTTACAACAAGTTGTATTTGACAACTCTACAACTATACGGCTACACACATAACTCCGCCTTTTGATCTGAAAGTTGAGGGATTTCAAAATTATTATAATTTGCTTCATTAACAAAAAAATCGCTGATGATCTTATGAAAACTGTACCTCAAGAGTTGACTTGTCATATCTCCTGGAGTAATATATATGGAAGATTTGAAATTTGTTTCTAAAATGCGAGCGAATTGAAGTTCTCAATAATCTAATGATTGTTATAAGTTGTCATGAATATATGTACTAGGATGTAATTGATGTCTAAATTATTCTTTTATATACCTAAAGTACATTATTATAAACGTTCAAAAATGAGTTGGGCAAGCTATGTGAGGCAAAATGATTCGGCAAAAGTTTTTAAAAATATGCAAAAGTTGTCAGTAAATTCTGAAAAATTACCGACAAATTTGTTTAGAAATTAAAAAATGTTTAACAATGAGACTTTGTTAAACAAGTGCTTAAAACTGATTTGGACAGGCCGATCAAGTCAAACTGATTCAGAAAAAGTTTTTCAAAATGTGCAAAAGATTTATGTACGTTCTAAAAATGAACTGTGAATTTGTATAAAAAGATTTCCAGGGCATTCTTCATAAACAAAATATCCATGGAAAATATTTACTAAAGAACTTGGAGAAGACTTTTTTGAAAAAATGTACTTTTGAAACATTTTTTTCTGTCTCCAGAAGCAAAAAGGGCGTTTTATGTCTCTTGAATGCGGCATTGAACCTTTTACCGCTGCGCATACAATAAAAGGCTTTGGAGTTGTTATTTTTCATCTTTTTTGCGATATAAATCACACCATTTTTTTTTTAATAATGCTAACTTTGAGAAGGGGTTTTGCTCCATCAACTCTACATATTTAATGGAGATTTCTTTTTATTTGCCCTCTTTTTGGGAGACTTTGGAGTTTTTATTTCAAGTTCCACCCAAAAGTCATCGAAGATTTAATCAATTTTAAGATTCTGGAAATGCCATGTATATTCAAGATTTGATAGAAACGGCTTATTTTTCATGATAATAATCGATCATGATGAGGTTTATAACAACTATCATCTCAAATTTGTTATAATTGGAGAGGCTTCGGAGTTTTTTTAACAAACTAAGAAACAGGCATATAAGCATAATCCTTCCAGTCAGTATCTATAATCTCTAGTATGTTAGTATTGCAATTGAAGCTGCATCATAGTAGATAGGCAGGGGGGTTTCTACCCTCTGCCTGTTGTTTTTTAAATTCAAGAATAATTTTCTCTTTTGATTTCATACCAACAAACTGATTGTTTAAATATTTCATACGTATGTCGCTCATATGAAATTATCTCTTTAGATTTTTTTCAAAACAAATTTTTCAGTGGTCCTCTTTTGAATTTTACTGCCCCATAATTTGATTACGTCATCTTGTTTAAAGATTCCAGAACTTTACGTTGGTATAACGGTTTGCCCTTAAATATTTGGTGATGCGCCACTTATATTTTACACTAGAGGCTAGGAGGTTTAAGAGTTGGTTTCTCAGTCTCCTGCCAGCTCTCATGGGATGTTAGACATAACAAAAAAACGAAAGAATCTACGAACGCGATTAAACTCACATTCAAATAATATTCAAAAAGTGAAATAATTAATTCAAGAACTGAGTGACTTTCAAGAATTGTCAAGAAATTTCTTCTCTTTGATTTTCATTTTTAATAATAAATTCCTTAGCGTTTCTCTCTATTGAACGAAAAACATAATCCTTACGTTGGGCAGTCTTTGATTTTATTATCTTTAAATATCTCATAGCTATGCATCACTTGTCTACAAATACACGTGAGGTGTTGGGTCAGGTTTTATGAAATAATAACTTGACAATCAAAATATAAATTTTGTTTATTCTATTAGAATCGGATGCAAAGGCATGCAAAACCTGAGATTGGCATTTTAGGAATTGTTTACACCAAACTTGTTATTTAAAAAATCAAAGACAGGCTCGCATAATTATGACGTACACTGTTAGAAAAATCTGTATTAAATTTAATACAAATGTATATGAAGTCATTTGCATACACGGTAGTTGAAATTTAATATACATTAACATATGAATAGCTGTACACTTTATATTAAATTTAATATGAAAGTCGGTAGCAGCGTGCTTGAAAACTCATAGTGCTTTTATTTCTTTAAATCTTATCAAATATTCGCAATTAAAGTAATAATCTAGAATTCGTCGATTGCATTGCTTTTTATGATTAAAGTGCAACGTACATGTGGAACTCTTTCCAAAATTTGCCCTGAATGGTAGAAATTTAATGTGAGTACAGTTGATTGTAGGTTAGGTCTGTCATTTATTTACGTAATTGAACTTTTTGACTTAAAATACAATTTTATTTATGATTAATTGTAAGAAGGTATCATGTTTTATTATTAAGAATCGAAAATTACTGCTAATTTTATTTTTATTTTGTGTAAAATAGAATTAGCTGAGCGATTATCATGAATGTATATGAAATTTAATAAACACGTACCTAAATAGCGATTTCATATGCTTCAGATATTAATTTTAATATACATTGGTATTTTAAATTTAATACTATTTTTAACAGTGTAGTTATTAAATTGTTCTTGGCTTTTTGCGACCCTCAGTACTAATATTAGTATTCTGTTTTGTGACTTTGGAGTCCGTAAATGATGAAGAAGATTTAAATTTTAAATCTTCTTCGTCATTTACGGACCCCAAAGCCTCAAAACGGAAAACCAATAGTAGTTATGAAATGTATAAACAATTCGTTTGTCATGAACATCACAGGGAGTATCGCGAAGGAATTAGTTATTGAAAAATCATATTTGCCTTTATAAAAAATGATTCTTAAATTTGCAAAACAACATGCCACTGCAATTATCACATGCTGTGAAGTGTAAAAGCTAATATTGCGTTATGATTAATTCATTAATTAATCAATTTACTTGAATACCCTTCTCATCGACCTTGAACCTTCTAGATTTAGCACGGGCATAAGCCACGTTTTTTCGCAGTGAAAAAATGTTAGCTTGAATCAAACCAATTATTTCTTTGATATAGGGTCAAACAAATGTTTGTTTGATTCAAAGAAATTTTTCGTTTGTCACTGGTTCATGTTAATATAGCAGGAGTAGATAACGAATCACATAGTTGTCAAGGAGTCGGTCTGATTATGAATGAGAGACAAATACAGCATGTCAAGGGGCATGGATCAGAGATCAAGAATCAACTGGTTTGCATCTCGATGATCCCTATCAAAATAAGTGATCTGGAAACAGAATGGATTGGGATTAAGTGACTACGTGAAAAAGACGTGAGATACTTGAATTTATGTGATTGCCCTAGATTGCGTGATTAAGTTTTTGATAAAGCAACAGAACAGTTTTTTTAATCAAATAAACAACGCATTCTGCAGAATTTATATTGCAAATGGCTTTCCGTGGAATTGTCTCGTCTTCTGATATTTAGTATTTAAATAAACTACCAAATAGTTCCCACAAGATGACAAAATTCCATGGTAAGCTATTTACAATGTGAATTGTGCTGGGTCCTTTATGATGAGACGAACTACATGTGTTGGTTAAATCAACCAAAATCTTTTCTTAGACCAGCAAAAACATTTCTTTAAAATAACTGAAATACTCTCTTGGATTGAGCAAAATATTTGCTTGGAATAACCAAAAGTTTTATTTGGATCAACCAAAATATATGGTATAATCAACTAAATTTTACTAACCAGAAAATCGTCTTGGGCGAACCAAATGTTTTGTTGACCATACCCGAGTCGAAATATAGGTCCTCCTTTTATCCTCCAAATTCTCTATTTTCGAGAACGTAGGAGGATCAAAAGAGGATTTATTTCAATATATTCCAAGTCCTATTTGAGTCCTCAAAATGTGCGCAAATTTCCACTTTTGCATGTCTTGAGGACCAAAAGAGGACTTGGTGAAATCCTCGTTACAACCTCGTAGGTCCTCCATTACATTCTCCATATAATATTTAATGCACGTGCGTCGTAGAGCGCGCGCTTTTTTGCCATAAAAAAATTTTCAATTGAAATGTTCTTAATAAATAGTCACTTCTCTACGTACACATAGGATAAATAAGTCGAACTGTTAGGTACAGTTTCAATCATAGAAAACAAAATCTGCCTCTCTATACATGTGAATTCTACATCCCAGTCATGTCAAATTTCGTGCGCCAGCAAAAAAAAACATTCTTGCTACAAACAAATTCTGGGGAAATCCACTACTGACAAACACATGCTCACACATATCATACAATTTATAAGTGTATTTTTTTGGTACACATATACACAATTTAACTTAAACAATTACATTAAATTACGATACATTACATACGGATATAGTAGCACGCTTTTAA
>CAKNWT010185681.1:0-11811 GCA_932066315.1 Andricus coriarius
GTGAGTTACCGCGGGTAGGCCGGTCAGGATTACCTGACACCGACGTACCCTGACCTCACTGGGTGACCACAGGAGAGCCTGTCGACCACCGAGTGAGTCGGTCCCGAGGAACAGGAGGTATCGCACTAGGAGGCGGGGGAGGTGGCCTGGTCGTCTACTGGGAGAGTATGGCGACCAGAGGAGTTGCACCGGGTGAGAGTTCCCCGATGGTGCTCGGTTCGCCGCACCCGGCGAACTCCCGTTTCTGTGTCGCGCGGT
This sequence comes from Andricus coriarius, assembly GCA_932066315.1. Taxonomy (NCBI): domain Eukaryota; kingdom Metazoa; phylum Arthropoda; class Insecta; order Hymenoptera; family Cynipidae; genus Andricus; species Andricus coriarius. Next base: position 259 of record CAKNWT010185681.1, read on the forward strand.
GAGGTATAAAGCCCGTCTCCGCGCGACGCGCCGGCGTACAGGATGATGGTGAGTGGAAGGGAGCGCGGCTTGGTTGTTCGGTGTGCGCACGGGCCCGCGTATTATGTGACGGTGCGTTACAATATACAAAATCTGCCCACGCATCATCGATTTTATAAGTCGTGCGATGATGCTTTGGGGTACAAGAATCAAGTATTTTGATCATGCGGAACCAAGGACAACTAGATTAATACGCATTATGACGGATATCTTTCAAAGAGACTCCTTTAGTGCACTGTGGCTCTGTTTAGCGTTGAACCCATTCAGCAAAACACTAAATAGCATGTCTCATGAGTTTCGAATACATGATACCGAGGATGGTCATCAAGAGATCCATCTTCTATAAATGGATGACCAGAAACTGCAGCAAGTGATCGGTGTCACAAAGCAGTTTTCCAATGATATCCACACGGGGTTAGGACTAGATGAATGCAGAATAGTGCATTTAAACAGAGGAGATAGGGGCCTCAGAGCTAGCGGACTATTTCTAGAATGGCATCGAGGCAATGTCTGAAGGCGAGTCATATAAACACCTAAGTATTCTCAAATCTAAGGGTATTCAGCATACCATAGTTAAGGGAAGCCTAACGATTGCCTTCACTACAAAACTCAGATTGATTCTGGAGACTTCTCTTGACTCGGCAATCAAATTCAGGACAATCAAAACCTATACCATTCCTGTGCTCACGTACTCCTTTGGGCTCATCAAATGGTCTAACACCGACCTTGAAAGATTAAACAGAACCGTCCGCGTAGAAATGACGGAGCACCTAATGCACCAAAGTAATTCGGCGACTGAAAGTGTAGTTCTATCACGACATAGAGGGGGTATGGGTGTTGTAGATGTCAAGAAACTGTGTAAGTAACAAGTTATACAGTTTCGAGACTATTTTAACAGCAAGAGAGATGTTGCGCTTTACAAAACCATCTGTTAGATCAACATGAAGTGGGTAGTGAGGCATGCAATATTTGGCTGAGAAAGGGCGTCCTGTATTCAGAAACAGAAGGATGCGTCATTGCGATTCAGGACAGGATTGCCATCACCATCAATTATTGCCAACACGTGTTACATCAAGATGTGATTGACCGGTGCCGATTATGTGGAGATACTAATGAATCCATTGAGCACATTATTGATGGGTGTCGCGTAATCGCTCAAAGAGAATATACGCATAGACATAATGATGCAGCGAGAAATATACATCAAAAACTTGCCCTAAACCTAAGACTCTTAACAGAATGGATTCCTTTCTGTAGATACATTCCAATGCCCGTTTTAGAAAACGAAAACTACATCTTATATTGGGATGTTACTATCCAGACGGATCAATACATCCGAGCCAATCGACCCGACATCATGATGCGAGAAGAAAAATGTGAAAGAGTCTACATCATCGACATTGCTTGTCCACTTAACCGAAATTCGCAGGAAACCTATACAATCGAGATCCATAAGTATAGCGAGCTAAGGCATGAAATAAAGACAATATGGAGGAATAAGAAACATGCATCTATTCATCGTATTATGGTTTCGGCGACAGGCAATGTGCACGCAAGATGCACTGTTTTTCTTAAAAATTTAGGAGTCAGTAGGGTACTGGAAGCAAGCGACTAAAATCCTGTGGAGTAGTAGACGGTAGCTCTAGGAAAGCATCCAGAGACGACTGTTCTCACCTCCAACGCTCGCGGTCGCTGTGTAAGGATAACAGCAATAAAATACGAACTCCAAACTACACCCTGCTCCTAATTTTGTACCTACGACATCCTCGGAAAAGGTTTCAGACATCGAATTAAATTAACTTATAACATCCTCATCTCATCAGTCACTTGACTTAGTTCTTTGCTATGATGAAAAACGGGGTTCACCCGAGATAAAGTTGAAAAAACAATAATGAGAATAATATTGTAATAAATCTATCGAAGGTGTTCTCGCGTTGGCGTCGCGGTAGGATCGAGCTTTCCTCTCATGACTTTGACGGCTATGTTGGCGGACGCACTGCTACTCAGAGGGTTTCCCATGCCAGACAGGCAGATAACGAAGAGGAAAGGGACTAAGAGGAACACCAGAATCCATAAATTATCATGCTGCGTATTATTATCATGGCATTGGTGCATCTCTACTATAAAAGTGCGAAGTTTGAAACCAAAAGAGAAAAAGGATACCATTTTAGGACGAAATTTGCTGCAAAAAATCCTCATATTATGAAAGTCGCACTAAGAGATGCTATCGCCAAGTCGAAGGTCATCGGGACTAATCTACACATCTCAGAAGACCAAGCAATGGAGATTAAACAACAGGTTGATTTGACGTAGAAAAACGACGGCAATGAACTGTTACAGGAAGCCGCGTCATACGATAAAGCAACGGCAATTGATGTTCTTCCTCAAACTGTTCATGATCCATCACCACCACATCCTCCAGAGCTAGGTGGCCTACTTCAATCAAAGATAGAAGCAGAGGTTCAGCAACCACGAAGACGATCAAAATAGACATACTATATGAACAGAGACGTTATGCGGCTTTATTTTTTGGCGGAGAAAAGTGGGCAAAGTGTGAGGAGGAGACACCATCGAGTCTTCTTCCTTAATTGCCCAGAGCTAGCCACAAGAATAAATTAGCAGAATCTAACAGACCAAAAACGCTCAATATCTATAAACAGGTTGTTTTCGGCTGTTGAAATAGCTGCCATCAAAATGGAAGTGGAACAGCAGCTTCCTATTGATGAACTCCCTGTGGAAGATGTGGACAACGAAGACCTGATAGAAGCTGAAGGCATAGGTGCTAGGGACAATGAACATTAGTTACCGGATCCACTAGAACAAAAAACACTCAATTTCCAATTACAAAAAAAAAACTAGAAAGTTTTTCGAAAAAATCTCTCTGTTCCGGCCAACATAATTGCTTTTCGACTGTGCTGTATTAATTTCATATTTTTGTTATAACTTTCCTAGTCATGCCACGAGTTGAAGTCAAGGTACAAAATTCGAGAAATTCTTGCATTTTTTTTAACTTATAGCGTGGTATATTTACTTAAAAGCTCGAAAATACTTCTATTAGGAGTCACTCCACGTATAATTTTGTAAGCTTTCCAACGGGTTTTTTAAAAAGTTTCTCGCTCCTTTTTTGAACGAGTAATCACGTTTCAAAGTCAGTAGAGATTCTTAATAGTACACGCGGTAGTCGTACCGACCATTTCCGACGATACCATACGTGTAATGCTTTAGGGCTATTAAAAAAAATCAGAAAGTGCAAAAAAACTTCACTTTCAAGGAGGTTTAAGTAACCTTTTTCTTAAGATGACATTAAATGGGCAACACTTATACCTCCATAGAACAGCAGGTGTTCATTTAAGAAAATTCTTTCATTACTAGTGGGCTTATCCCTTTGCGCGCGCGCCAACCCCCGTTTCAAGTAAATATAACTATCTTTTTCATTAATATATATTATAAAAATATGGGACTGATTTTATTGGTAAAATATTGTACTATCTTATTTTACAAGCATAGGGATGGTCACAAATTTGGGTTTATGTTCTTATTGCGGCTACAATAAATGCCATAATATTATATGGGGTAATTTTGCATATGGAGCAATATGGCACATGGCGCAATATGTCACATGAAGAAATGTATCACATTTGGTAATGTGGCACATCAGGTTTTTGTTTTTGGTTATGGTCGTATATTTTCGGTAACATGGGACAACAAAAAATTCGGTAATATGACATGGGGTAATATTGTACATGGCAATATGACACATAGGGCAATATGGCAAATGGAGTAATGCCACACAGAGAGTCTATGTTTTTTATTAGTGTAGGATATTTGGAGTATTTTGGAACACGGATTAATATAGCACACGACGTAATGTATCTCTATTTATTTACGAAAACTTCCTAGGGCTAAATAGCACTATAAGGAACAGGTGATGCATATTACATGGGGTAATGTATCACATGGGGCAATGGGGGACATGAGGTAACGTGGCTCATATGTTCTATGTTTTTGGTTAGGGTAGTATATTTAGTAAAATATTGTTCTATATTTTCCAAAAACATTTCTAAAATTGGGTCTATTTCTTTGGTTACAGTAGTATATTTAGTTTTTTATTGTACTATATTTTCCAAGAACACACGTACAAACTGAGTCTGTGTTTTTGGTTGGTGAGTTTATTTAATACAATATTTAACTATCTTTTCTAAAAACATCCTGGATTCCTAAAACAGCGGCGGCGAAATATTTTTATAATCTAGTGCGAATTTTCTACTCACTTTTCAACGACTAATGACGGCCCGTACGCACTTTGCAAATTCTACAAAATTTTCAAATATTTCAAAATGGAGGTTTTCGAAGAACGGACCCATGGGATTAATTTATTTTGGTGCTTAAGTTAGGTGAACATCATCCAGAAGTTACATTCAACAGAAAACCGGAGACTGCGAGGGACCTTTATGTTGAATTTGCTCCAGGCTTACCATACTAGCACAAATTCTATTGAAACTGATACAATTTATTATATTATTTGGATCTTTAATTCGCTCAAATTTCTGGAACTATAACATTTTATTTTTAAATCACCAATTTATTTCAGGAGTTTTCAAAAGCTTAAACTTATTTTCATCATCTTTTTCAGATTTTACGTATATGGTCAATTTTCATATAGATTTTAATTTTGGTTTCTGAAATTCGAGCGAAAGAAAGTTCTAAATAATGTAATATTTGCTATCATTCTCAACAGATATACGTGCGAAGATGCACTTTGTGAAGTGGGAAAGTTGTTTGATCTAAGTTACTTTTTTTGTACGGATCTAAATTATTCTTATACTTAAAGTACATTAGCGTTAACAAGGGTAAGTATGATACGAAATTACAAAGTCAGACTTTTATCAGTGTTATGTCAAATATTTGAGAAGATTCTTGTTTAAAATTTGGCTAAAATTATCTTTGGTCTCTCTGCTTTTAATCGTCAGCTTCTTTAATTGCCCAAAAATTGCCTGAAGAAATTTTTTTTATTTTCTTTGGTAGTGCGTCGATGATTTTCGATTTTCCGTCATTACGGGAAAGTGTGATACGCGTAAAAAACACAGAAATATAAATTTTACAAGATTCTAATTTTGAAACTATAAATTAAACATAAACTTATTCTTGTAATGTATGTTTGCTTTCATTTTTTTTCATGTATAATGATATTAATGAAAATAAAATTGAAAAATTCGAATTTGGAATAAAGGTTCAGTGATACTGAAAAACTTACCTATTTTAAATTGTATCATTTCTAAATTGATTTAAATAATATTTTTCTGTGAAAGTGTATATATTAAAATATTTTTTTTTAATTATTATTATTTACTCATATTGTTAATCCAAAAATGAGATTCATTAACCTCTCCAACTAACTTCGAACTGTTGACAGATTTTCGTATTTCACAATGAAAAATAAAAACAAAAAACATATATCACACTTAGGAAAATATAGTATCTTCCTTTGTTCCTAAAAAAATAAACGAAAAATGCTTTATGTAGGAAAAAATAATATCAAAAGACTAGATGGCACGATTACGAACTGGAATTTTATAAAAGCAACTCAGTTACTTTCAAAATAATTGATTCAAGTAATAACAAATTAGAGCCACCTTCTTCCTACAAATAATGAAAGATATCATCATTATGTTGTGATAAAAAAAGTTAATAACTGATTTGTTTTCCATTCCAAATTTTCTCGTTATCACACTTACGCCTATCGACCATATTATAAACGTTTAAGACTAATTTGGGCAGGTTTAACAAGTCAAATTGTTCAAAAAAGTCTTTTAAAATATGCAAAAGCTGCCTTTGTATATTTATTGCGGCTTTGAACCTTTTACCAGCGCATAAAATAAAATGCTTCGAAGTTGCTAGTTTTCATGTTTATCATGATGTAATTAGCAGATTTTTTTCTAATAATATCAACTTCGGGAGAGGTTTTTGCTCCATCAACCCCGCAAATTTGGATTTGAATATTTTATTCAAAACAATTATTTCCATTACGGTCCTCCTTGATTGGGAGGTTTCGGATTTATTTCAGGATCCACGTCCTGTACTTTTGAAATTTGATAGAAGCTACTTAATTTGTATGCAAAATATGTGCTGTAAGCCCTTTAAAAGTTTAAGAATAGTCTAGGAACATCGAATAAATTTCCAGGATCATGAAATTGAAATCTACTTGAAAATCGCCAACACATCAATAATATATTGCTACAGTCTTCTAGATCAAGTTTGGTGCCAACCGGCACGATAGGTAAGGCTCTAGAGGTACACATGTGAAAAATGGGTCGTTTCGTGGCTTGTTTGTTAGCTGTTAAGATTCATTGAAATCTGTTGAGAAATGCGCTGACAATAAAAAAGGTGCTATATGCATGATTTTTCTAGATAAGGATTCCCGGCAGTATCTCCATTTTGTAATGGGCGGCGATTCGCTACCGCTAATCTTGATATCGTTAAATTAAAAGTGCAACTCACGCCTATGTGTGATGCCATTTTATCGGCACAGATTTCAGCGACGTCTCTTCCCAAAACGCCGAAATAAAGTCCGTAAAACAAGCATAACATTGCGAAGTCCATCCAAACCTGAGGTTTCGTGTCGAACACGAAATTAAGGCCAAAAAAGGCTGCAAGCATCACGAAATAGCCTATGATGCCAAAAGCGTAACTAAGTTTGTAGATAAAATAGAACCATTTGTACACTAATCTGAAAAAAATGTATTTATGAAATATGGCAAATGAGATTACACTCAGAGAAAAGTTTGTCTTCAGTTAAAGAAATCGTTTTCTTAACATGCTTTTTTTTCTGAATTCAACACGAACCAAAATTATTTTATCTTTTCGAAAGGTGTAATTCATATCTTTTGATTTCAAGAAATAGTTTATTAATCATTTATTTGACTTTGGAATTTATAAGGAAAAACTTTATTTTTTCGACTTCTGGAAGACTATTTATAAATTATACATTGTTTTGAAGAAGTCGAAAAAAGAGGTTATTTCTTATAAATTCCAATTTGTTTCCCAGACGTTAAATTAAGAATATTTTGCATTCCGAAGTTTTTTATACTTATTTGAATTTATTATATTGCACCAAAAAAGTTATTTCTTTTTTCCAAAGAAATACTTTTGTTAATACACACTGTCCATGTGATCATTTGTGTTATCAATACTAAAAATGAAGCGATCATTCTTAAATATACAACTAAGCAAAAAATATAGTGTCTCCTTATATAAAGTGAAAAGAAGTATGAAAATGTATGGAAAGTCTACCTTCACGGGACAGTAAAAAATATATTTTTCTCGCTCATTACAAAAAGTGGATATGTGACGTGCGCCGAAGAAAGGGGGCTTACTCTGAAAAGTGAGATTGTTCAGGGCGAGCGGTCGAAGTCGACCGGACAGACGCGACTTTTAGGAGAGAGGGAAGACTCACGAAATCTTCCCTCTCCACTTACTATACATTCTCACCCACATAGCGGCGCAGCTCACGGACGGTGTATAGATGAGACCCGTAGATTGCAGTGTTGAGTGGTGGGAGGTGTTTCACGGGATCTCGAGTTCTCGAGCAAAAGCCCGATTTCTCATGTCTAACAACTCAATTATTAGCAATAATAATGCTCGAAAATTTTCGTCGATGGTTTCATTAAAAAGAGCAACTCAAAAACTATCGAAAGGTGTAAAAACCTCGATTTCGATTTTTTTAGAGTAAGCCCCCTTTCTTCGGCGCACGTCACATATATAATTTTATCTGCTTTTGAAGATAAGAAACTGCAAATATTATTTTCTTGCCTATGAAATTATTCTAGAGCTTACAATTTTTATACGATTTAAGCATTTTTTCAAATAAGAATTAACTAAATTTCCAAGAGATTTTTGAGAGCTGATTTTTTATTTTTTAATATATTTTTTTATTTTAATATTCTAACCTGCTCGTTAATATTTTTAACGTGTGTCTTTACTTATTTCACGAAGATTTATATAAATATAATTAATTGCAAAAAAATGGACCGTTTATTTATTTTTTTGAATGAAAATTTGTTCTTAAATAAAAAATTAAAAAATCAGCGTTCACAAATCCCCTCGAAATTTAATAAAGTTTCTTTTTTGAAATGCCTAAATCGGATAAAAATGGTGCACAGTGTCATTCAAATTGGGTATTTTACATTGGGCTGGAGAAAATCCAAGATTTTTGAGAGCGTCGTTTATCTGCATATGTTATTTAAAACTGAAAAGCTTGCAAATCTAAGAATTTTGCACTTTTTTCAGTGTTTGGCATGTTGCCAGTGAAAATTAACGCGCTAACATTACCGTTACTTCCTTACAATTTGTAACGCGTTATCGTTACTCTTTTTTAATGCGAGTTATCGTTACCGTTACTAAAAAAAAGTAACACGATACCTCGGCTTTACTTTTTTTAAATTAATATTTTAATGCGTCATTTAAAATTTTTTAAACCTTTAGATAGTTTTTTTTTATTTGAAAGTGTTTTTAACTTAACAATTATATTTTAATTAATATAATTTAATACATCATTTTACTTTAATCATCTGTAAACTGTTTCTATTTTACACCATTACTAATTCTAAACAACAAAGTTTTAATAGAATTTCTTATTCATTTAATAAAATTACTTTTTCAAAAAATTGATCACCCAAAGGAAGTATTTTAACAATAAGAATGGAACCTGCTATGCCAAACAATAAACAAAGCAGTGGCGTATGGCGTAAATTAAATTTATAATAATTTTTTAATTATCCTTGGTTTTACCAATAGCAGAATCTCTCAGAGACGAAATATGTTATTTTTAGAAGAAATTAGGCAACACATATTTTTCTGATTTGAGAAAAAAAAAATGTTTATGAAGTTAAGATGTTCGAATTTTGTTCTGTATTCTTTTCTTCGAATTAAAAAAAAAGAGAGAGAAGCAGATACTCTGGAAAACCCTTCCTTTTTGAGACTAAACTCTTTTTTAAGCCGGAAGAATTTTTCTTCTGAATATATAACTTTCTAATTTTTCTCATAAACTATGCAAGATATCACAAAAGAGCAAGAGTCATTTTTTGTAAAACCTTCCTAGATGTGAAAACTTTGAGCTTAACTTTTCTGTATCTTTCGTTGTTTCTGAACAAATGACGGAAAGTGGATTTCATAAAAAAAAATTGTCCTGGCAAAAAAAATTGTTCACCCAATATATCACAGGATATATTCCTCATAGAAGTCCAAATTTACAAAAATGGCAAAAAATATAAGTGTAGGTTTATTTTGTGAAAATCGGCGTTTTATATTTCCAAACAAATCGTCGAAATATACAGCCAATATCGAGGTTTAATAATACGTAAGTACGGACCCAAAAATTTAAAGAGGGTGTATGGAAGTCGGGTAGTAATGACAATTTCTTGAAAGAAGCGCTGCGTGGTCTTGTAGTATTTTAAAATTTCCAAGTCGTTGATTTAGGGCGAAACAAAGCAAGATATGACACTGATTTTTCTCTCAGATTTGGTATCAGCGAAAATCCACTCATCCACTTGAAAAAAGACAATTTCGAGAAGTGTAAGTTTAGGAATATGTTGAGGAACAAAACATTTTAAATATAAATATTGACAAAAACGGCTTTCAGATATACTAAATATGGCTCTGCGACCAGTAGTTTTGTGCAAAGAAGGCGCTAGGCATTTGCGAGACAGCTTGCAGATTGGACAGTACTCATTTTGTTAAGAAAAATAAATTATTTTACTGAGATATTATTACATTATGCACATTATTATTATAACACATTATTAAATTATAACTCTATTTGAAGACCATGTAATACCTACTCGCTTCCTACCTTATCGCCATTTTTTAAATACTCCCATCCACGTGAAGAGTGATGAAAGGTGAAGGTGCATTAGGGGCCTCAAACTAACTAACTTGATAACTTCACTTTTCTAACCCACTTTGTCATAATAATCTATAGCCGGGTAAAACGTAGATCCTAGGAATTTCTCGGGAAGGTCGCTTAATTATCGCAGGCCACTGGCGCAAAACTAAATTCTAACTTCCAGCGATATCAAACAAGGAAGTTCGCATGACCATTTGAGGCCGTCGTCACTGTAGTATTCTATAGCACCTACGACAGCGCAGTAGATGTTTTTATCCTGTTGGAATTCCGCGGGACATACGTACCATGATGATTTTCCATAATATGGAAGACTGTCCTGTATATTACCGTGCCGTATTCCCTGACAAGCGGACATTTCCTTGGTTAAATGAACCTTGCCTTAACTTTTCAATGCAATATTCCGAACCTTGCATTGCTAGTTTCAGGAAATCTTCACCGAATTTTTTGTGCTATCTGGGTAAATGATTTTTATAATAGAATAAAGAAAACTCATGTCGTCCTAAGGTTAATATAACCTACAGGATATCCCTATGATGCTGGAGAAACTAATATTTTAGGTGAAAATATTAATTTTAGGAAATGGAGAGATGCTCGGAGACACTCCGAGAGCAGATGGATTTCGAAAAGGAGAAGGTAAATAGCAGAAGCGTTCTTGAAATACTTCTGCAAACTTTTTTGTACGCAGAACTGTGACACTGACGAAGTTTTGGCGTAGGTTACCACGCATTCTAAAACACCCGACTTTATGAATATAAACGACAATTTCCCGATTGATTACAGTAAAACGCGTACAAGTAAGCTAAAAATTGAGAAATCCCGAGGACTGTGATGAAGAGAACAAAGACAGAACATATAACATGTGGGATAGTCGCCAGCGACCGCAAGTCGCAAACTAATTTTGTGTACTACACAGACTGAGTGGTGGGAGTTACTAAAGTCGGTTCCAAAGGTATAGGCCCCTCAATTTGTTTGCTTGCAGCTCGCAATAAAAAAAATCTCTGAAATATCTAATAAAAAGCATCTGAAAGCGTAAAGTCTTCCGAATGCAGCGATATGTTCATTTTTGTCCTAAAAAATTTTTTGCAACAGTTAGAGGGCAAAATGCCCCAAAAAACAGGGGTTTTCGGCCTTCTTTTTCAAGGGTCGACTTTGACCTGTTCCCAGAAGGAGGGCGACGTTAGGAAAAATCTGAAAAAATTCATAGATATTCTTTGAACATTTCTGAATACAATGCATTTTTCAAAATGCTAAAATATGCAATAGTTTACTTTATACGGTGGTTTATTTACAAAAACTTTATCTTGCCAACGAATGAAAATAGGAAACAGTTTAATGGCTCCAAATGTGGAGTTTTGTCATGCGATTTCAGTGCAATAATTAAATTGATGATAAAATCATTCTTACTCAAGAGATATAATTTTAAATATTTCTGACTTTAATCGCGCGTGACCAACACAGCGGGACAAGTGGCAGCAAAAAAAGTATCCTTTCTATGACAATAGTAATTCCAGAAGCAAAGAATCTTCAAGACGTTGAAATGGCCCTGCTTCGTTCAACCACATCTGTTTCGGCCATTTGGAATTACTATTGTCATAGAAAGGGTACTTTTTTTG
>CAKNWT010185684.1:0-10032 GCA_932066315.1 Andricus coriarius
GTTTAGATACACGGAACGGCCTACTTTCGAGGTGGGTGTTGCAAAAAAATAAATGTGGCTTTACAATATATTCTTATATTTATTAGAAAAAATAGGTTTGGAATAATAGTTCATTTTATTTATTTCAATAATTTTTTTTCCGGTGCCAGGTGACAGTTACAAAAGAATGGCTGTACAACACTGGGTCCATTCTCTACAGTTACATAGGAAATTCGTAAGCGGGTAAATTTGTTCCCGGCCATGAAGATATTGAAGGCAATGAGAAAGCAGTTGCACTGGCTGAGACAGCCCCTGATTGGTCCGGAACCCTACTATTGTGTCTCATACACATCGGTAAAAGGAGCCGTAAGAAAATGGCTCTCAGAGGAGCATGTGAGATATTGGAAAGAAACCAAAAAAATTTGCATTCCAAGAAATTTACATTTGGTATATGTAGTAAGAGGACTAAAGAACTTTTTACCGTACCTGACTCGCTTTTTATGGTAGTCGCACAAAATGAGCGTGTTCTAATGCTTGCGGATTGAGCGTAACATCTCTCTTTTCGAGCAGCGTAAGCGGACCGATGTTTTTATCGAAAAGCACAAAATGCCGGAAACTTAAGCCAACATTTTTGACGACGAAATGAGTCAATTTTTTTTAGCATATTAACAAACGCTTGGTTGCGCCGACTCGAAAATAGAGATCACGCTCAATCCGCCACTAGCAGAATAGGCTTCACATTTTCCGCGTCTCTACCAAAAAAAGGACAATGCATGATTCGGCCATCGTCTACCACTCGATCAGAAAACGTTAGTTACCCTCGCCATGAAATGACGGTGCTCTCCTTCTTGCTATGCAATATGCTATTTGAACATGGAAAGAAGGCAGCTTACTGTAGTAGTAGAGATGCTTACTGGACTCTGCCGATTGAGAAAAAACTTGACCAACATGAGGATTGGAGGCAACTCACGTTGTCGAAAGTGTGATTTTCGCGAGGAGACAGCTCATCACATACTTTGTGAATGTGATGCACTGGCATGCCTCAGAAATAAATTCCTTGGGGATTATTTTCTCGAACCAGAAGATTTTGATGACACCTCCTGTAGGTTCGTGGATGCCTTTGTACATAGTAAAGAATGACCTTATGGAATATACATGGAAAGTATGGTTGCGAAAAACTGTTTTTGTTACAATTTGATAGTAGGAATCACAAGCTTACAGTTTCACATTGTAACTTGTCCAATTTACTTTTCTCCGTGTTGAAGATTCTTCTTATTATTTTAAGTAATATCAGAGTAATTCTTTAATAAATAAGTGTTTATTCTAATAACAATACAGAATAACCCATATATTATGATATTTTTACTACAGATTTAGTCTTTCTAGTAGCATATATACAACGTGAACTTCTTGCTGACAAAGCATATTTCTTCTTTAGCGAGGGAGAAACCCACTTCAAGATACATATACATAACCATGAACACGTGAAGTGAATTTGTCCCAAGGGGTCCTATGACAAATATTTTCCTCGTGTCTACACTTCGTATGGAGTTACTTAAACGTTTTACATAAGGGTGTGATCTACGAAGGGTATGGTATGCCAGGCACGTGCCGTGATTTGTTTTCCCTTTTCACTTTTCGACCCATATAAATACTTGGAAAATATTAACTCGACCCACACCCTAAATAGCTATCGAATTCTGGCTTCTGTATATGTAAAAGAACATTATTTCGGTTAGATAAGAGGAGCATAAATTATTTTATATATGTATAGAATACTTAATCCTGAGTTTAGATGGAGTATTATCACTTATATGAATATTAAAATAAGAAAGGTTTGCTGGAAGACGTATTTATTATTACTTAGTAAGTATTTTTTTCTAGAATATAGTTTTCTGGTTAAATAGAACGGAACTATTTGTTGTAATATATTCGATTAAAAAGATGAAACCATTATAACTAAAATTGTTTTTGATTTTCTGAAATTATAGGCAGTCAGGATATAATGGAAGACATTATCAGGTAAATTGTAACGTTTGGATTGGGATTAGGATATTATAAGTTCCAAACACGAGATCATTTTAGGATTTTGCACGTTATAGCTCTGAATAATGGCATATATAGATTCAATGCACATTGGAGTTGTTCGTTAAAGATTTGTAACATATGAGGCAACGATAGTTAGTTGAATCTTAGTTGAATGAAAGTTGAATTATCTTCCATCGAAATAATAAAATAAGATATAATAAAATTGGCATGGTAAATATACGCAATGAGTTAAGACATCTTTCAACCTCCAATGGTCGCCGCTGTACCGGAACCTTCATATTTTTATCGGGCGCGAAATCTTTGAACTGTGTAATTTTTTGTTATTTCCTTTGTTCATGAAAATTTTCACTTATATATGTTTGAAAATAGATATTTTTACTTTTCCAATAATGTATAATCTTTGTATGATCGGTGTTCTTTCAATTTTGTAGTAAGTCCTCTTGCCATTGAAAATGTGATTTATAAATCGTGCCAACTCAAGCCAATCAAGTTAAAAAAAATGTGAACTAGTTCTGGTACAGCGGCACCAATTAGGATTGGAGAACCCCGTGTCTCAATTCTCCCTTTTGAGGATATCTCGGTAAGCCTTACGAAATGAAGATAATTTTTACTGCAGGTAAAGATTACTCTAAAAACGGGGTAACTTCGTTTTTTCTGTGAGCAATGTACGAATTGATAATATGTGGCGTCATTTGGCTTTTTTCAGCAATAGTGCACTTAAGCTTGAAAACAGGGACACTGCTGGCCAATTGCAAAAAGTTCTTTCATACTTTCAGAGCTCTACTTCATAAACCAAATGGAAAAAATTCTGAAATTTTCACAGAATCTCTGTATTCTGCCCTTCTATCGGGTTTCAGTTTTTAAAAAAATGGCCAGAACCGCGTAGGCTAAACTTCGAAATGGTCAGCCCTTTTCTAATTGCAATCAACTTTAAATAACACTCTAATAAATCTACAGTCCCAATTTTTTTTAAATCCTCAGAAAATAATTGTATCCGTTTAATACCTTATTTTACTTTTTACTGTTGTTTTCGAAATCCTTATAATGTTACTTTCTAACGTTACTTTTGGATACAACAATTCGATCGTGAAAAGGTTTTTGATTATCGTAGGTTTGGGTCTCTTGGCGACAGTTTTTCTTCTAAAATTTCGGCCCGGGCAAAGTGAATAGAGCCAAGCAAAGAGGGTGCTCGTTTTTACCGGGGGGTTTCAGAAGTTTCTTTCTTTTCGAAGACGGCGTATAACTATAAAAAATAATCAACTTCTCAACAAAAAAAACAATAAACATTTTTTTTCAAGCAGTTCGGAAAATCAATCAAGCGGCATATAATCAGAAAATAGTGTGACAAATGCGATGAATGAGGTGCAAAAAGTAAACTTCATTAGCTCAGCGGAGACCTTTGTGTGACTAAAATTTTGATGTGATCCCTTATTCGCTTTGCTCTCATGTGGTATTCGCTTTTTCCCGGGAATCTGGCAAAGCAAATGAAATTTATATCGTTTACGTTTCCTTAATTAATCATTATCCCTCAATTAAACATTATTAATTAAACAAACACTGTACCCTTGATTTACAAATTATTATCAGTAAATTGCATGCTGATACCTATTTCAAATAGTATTGCTCATCATTTTGAATACCCATCATTGAAGGTCAAAAGGGTGCAGCGTGCATGTTTAAAATATTGAATATGCCTTTATTGCATTATCACATTTTTGTTACGACTATACGAGCTATTCTTGGGTCAATGGTACGAGCTCATTATCCGTCATAACCACGAGCAATTGGGATAGGCTTGCGGTAATAAATGGCGCGTAGGTTGTATAAAAACTTTGTGCCTTGGGCCAGAGCGAAATCATAGAACAATTGAACGAGCTTGGTGAATCGAGTGGACGTTAATACTGCGCTAGAGTCACGCGAATTAACTGGGTCCTTAATTTTGAATGGCCATTCAGGGAACGATCATGTCACGATGATCTGCAATATGCTCGAAATGATCTCGAATACTTCGTAGTTCGCGGGAGGTCATGGTTGACTCATCCCTTCCATTTCTTATGATTCAAGTATTTACGAAACCGTAATTCTATATTATCTATAATCATTTTCATATTACATCAATTAGTTTATTGCATAAATTATTATAGTTACACTGCAGTCCCGTTTTATCAGCACAGAAAAAAATTAGGGTTCAGCAAAGTTGCGGCTCAAGTAAAAGTTGGTATCATTTAGAACTGACACTCCAATGGAACTCTTTTTGAGGGTTCCTTTTTAGTTCGTTGATATCCAATAAATGGCTATTCATATTTTCAACTGCGCATGTGCCAAAAGCGCGAGCCTATTTGAAATCAATAAAGACTATGAATAATCGTACAGATAAATATTAACAAACATGTTTTATTCTTTTTTAAACCAAATTAAATTGAATAATAGAAATACCTAACTTCTTTAAAAAATGTAATATTAACGTATTATTGCAAGTGTATATTATATAATTTTAAATAGCACCGCGCTTTTTTGGTACATGCGCAGTTGAAAATGTCGGATTTCCAACATAACCTTAAAAACTGTCATATTTCATATGCACTATCTTCCTTTCAAGAATTACTAATATTTATTATAGTAGTTTCTTCATTAAAATTTTCCCAGTGCAATATTATTTAATTCGAATTACAAAGTAAAATGTGCACCATAAACTTGTAAAATCTCCGTAGTGACTTTAGGCTAAAGTGAAGAAAGGGCTCCATTGGGACCGTTTCAATCCATGCTTTGGGTTGATTTAGAAAACATTTATCATTTGGGTTCCTTTTCAGCAAGAGAGGTTCATTTTTGCAGCAGCTCCTTTGGAACCAAAAATTGGTTCTAATAGAAACCCCAGTTTTTTCTGTGAGCCGTGTCGGGAGTACCCTCAATGGCCTCGATGATGAATCGGGACTCTCTAAACCGTAAAGAAGGTTTTAACACTTTTCAATCAAACAATTTTAAATGAAATGCACATAAACTACAATATTAAGAATTTCTAACTTTTAAAAATTACAGAGTTCAAAGATTCAGATTAAATTCCAAAAATATAAATCCACGGTATCATTTTCAACGCTCTCAATTGAAGATTCAATCAATGAACTTTAAAATTGTCAAAATTATATTATTTTAAGCAATTTCAAGCTAGAACCATTGAAAATTAAAAAATTAAATTTTCCCTAACTGAACACTTCGTAAATTCGAAGTTAAATTACTTTCGTTTCAAATAGTTAAAACATCCTTGAAAAGCTTAAAAATTTCATATCTTGAGAAATCTAGAAGTTGTTTTAAATTTTTTCAAATTAAATTTCGTTTTTCAGAACTTCTAAATATTTTAATAAATGTTAAATGATAAATGTTTTTTATCAAAAATCTTCAACTTCGAAGGCTTTTGATTTTGAATTGTTCAAGTTTTCAAGACTGTATTATCCGCATAGACCACATTATACATTATCCACATAAACCACATTATCACTTGGTTTTGAAGATTTATTTTTTATAAATTCACAACTTTTCATCTTATTTTTTAAAAGAAATTTTTCAGCTCTCAGATCTTTGAACGTTCCCTCAGCGATACCATATTTTTGTAAAATAGACTGTTTTGAGGCACCTTTTTTTGACTTCGTCTAACAGTTTATATTTTTCTTCGAACGATAAACGCTTCCTCTTACTGTCCTTTGACATTTTTGTAATACCGAAACACTGAAAGCGAATCAGAAGCGATCTAAACCGAATGTCCTGCGTCATTTTTACAACTGACTGAAAATGACTGAACCAGAAAACGCGTTTAACCGCCTCGGGTACTGTCTGCTTTTCTCATACAACCCTGCGTTGTTGCGGAGTTGCTCCGCCGACCACGCAGCGCCTTTCTCACGCCCCCTTGCACTACCTTGTCTGATCTATCGGGAACGGATAAAGCGGGACTTCAGTGTAGTGCATCAATTATTATAGTTTATTGCAATAGAATGTGCCTTACATATATAAAATATATAAAGAAGATATGTAAATTAGAGACACTTTCAAACGTTGATTTAAGACAGTCTATTCGAATTATTTAAAAAGTGAAAAATGAGAAAGTATTCCGAGCAACTGCTTATCAAAATTTGTCTACGATCATATTCATGTAAGTGCCGTGAAAAATTTCATTTTCAAGATTGGCTTTCAACAATAAATAAAACTAGAGCCGTTTGTCAAAAATGGCTGGTTAACGAACTCGTCCTTTCTGTTTAGGCCTTGAAACATTGTGCCAAAGGGCAATCCAATCCGATAATTCCTTCGAAAGTCATCGTGTTCACAGACAAGAACAGCGACAACGACGTTTAAACAATTTGTTCAGAAATGTGACATACGAAAAAAACTTATAGCTCCCTACGATTCTGCTAAAACGTTGCATAAAGTAGTATATAATAGTATATACGTAGTATAAATAAACACTTACATCCCGTGCAGAAATTGCCCGGGTTGGCCCAACTACAACAAGGTTTCTGGTCGGATCCCAGCCGGGCTACCCCTGGTTGGGTTTCATGGTCGGCAACCGGGCCAACCCTGGTTAGATTTCATTGTCAGGAGCCGACGGAGTACTGGGCAGGATACTTTTTTTTGTAGAAATTGCACATTTTTTAAGAGCCAAGACATTATCAAAGACGTACTTACGGATTTATTAGATCAGTGAATCAGAATTTAGCTTTGTTAAGTTCTTGAAAAAAAAAACATTTATGTCTTCCCAATGTTTTAACTTATTAATTAAAACTGTTATCGATTCTGCAATGTTTATTAGCAGAATTGTTACGATTTTTACAATTTTCTCTATTTTCAGACAATTTTTACTCTGTACACTTTCAAATTTACCGCCATGTCTGATGCCTTCTGCGCCTAGCGTCGGCGTAGACACTTGCAAGTTTCAGTTTCGCACCTCGAACGACAACGCACCTTGCACTCATGTCGCGTCGTCTCCTCGAAGTTCGAAAATAAAATCCGTTATTAAAATCAACCTTATTTCAGTAATCAGTTTGAAAACCCCACTTACTGCGGTAATCAGGGCCGAATTTACTCATAAACTAATAAGTCGAATGAATTTTCCATACAAGACAGACATAAAGGCAAGAAAGACGAAAGTGTGCCTAGTATAGAAAATCCAGTCGACTTATTAGTTTATGAATAAGTTTGTTTAAAAGAATAGGCCACGTGACAGTCTGGTACATGCCCTTAGGGGACCCCACAAATGTAACTATCCTAGTCGGTAAATCAAAATCGCTGCTACATACACACACTTCTGCATTGGCTCCTACTTCGATGAACTTTTTTTTTCTTTTTTTTTAGAAGCCACACAGGAATTACAAAAGGCCTCTACATTTTAGCTGGCCCTAGGGCCCCATACCCCTAAATTCGGCCCTGGCGGTAATAATGATTATTTTTTATTAAAGTATAGTGTTGTGTATTCATGTTTCCTTTCCTACTTCCTAACCTCAAATCACCACGTGGTTCCTAGAATAAAACAATGGCTAGGAGATCCTAGCATCAGTGATTGAAACTCTTCTCTAATTTCCTCGCGAGAATTTGATAACTTGATTTTACATTTAAAGTTCACCGTATTATTTACCATGAGCCTTAAAAGACAAACCAAGTTACAAATTTCTCGCCTGAAGCAACATTTTTTAACCGGTCTGTGGCCGGGTTACCGGACCGGATCCCAGCCGGTATGAAAGCCGGAATCCGGCCATTTTACCGTGACTTTTTTAGCCGGATCCCGGCCAGTATCCCCGGCGGGCGCTCGGTTTAAACTGGGGTATCCGGCCGGATCCCTGTTACTATTTCTACACGGGGATGGAGCAAATAATTGTCAAATACATGGACTTTACGTTTTTTTCCGCAGAATCGAATGTCGCTATTAGTTTTACAATACATCGGATATGTAGAATTGTAGAGAATTTTCAAGCCAATAAAACATATTTTGACAAATGTGGCACTTACATGGTTATGTCCTGACACCCTTCAAATATGAAAGAAAGTTTCAAGATTTTAAAAATTTGTTAATTTTTAACAAATAAAATTGTATGCAAAATGCTTAATTTTTAATGTTTAAGTTGTGAAAATTGATCATAATAATATCGCATTGACATAAAAAACATAACATCCAAAATAGTATCACCTTTATTTGCCTTTGATTCAATTTTATTTATTTTTGGCGGCGAGCAAGGGGGTTGACGACTCGTGATGTCAGGTATATAGTGTACACTATACTCCTGCTGTAATGAAATCTCCTGAAATATTTTGCAATATCTGAAATGTTCTGCAATATCTGAAATATCTGAATTCACTTGACTTCACATGAAGTCACTTGAATTCTCCTGAAGTCATTGAATTTTTAAGAAATTTCGTCGAAAAAATAATGGAAATCAAACATGTCAGCCTGGCACTGAAAAGTTTCATTTTGGGTTCCTTAAAACCTTTGTAAAATTTGAAATAGATCGGTCAATATTCTGAGGTAAAAAATTCGTATTTCTCAGAGTTTCGAAAAAATCGCTAATATTAATTTTCTCATATACTATATACATACTATGCCAAGTTTTAAAAAATCTTGTAGGATATTAATATTTTCAGATTTTCTGGGACAAAATCTAATTTTTAAAAACCTCAAAAAAAAATAAAATAATTTAAAAAGCTTTAAAACTATCGTACAATTTTTGTAGCATGTAGAAACTTTCTTGGAATCAAAATTTACTTTAAAAAATGAGAAGATTTCAGCCCTTAAAATGGTCAAACTCTGAATTAATTGCTCAAGTCTTCTCAGTTTTGCTTTTAGATAAGGTGTCGAGTGCGAGAAATATTCTAGACTCACCAAAATTTTTAATAATATTAATATTATTGATATTTGCAAAATTCATAGAATGTTGTTATCTTCATTTAAATCAGGATCTGGCTATTTTAATTGTTAAAACCTTCTGCATTTTTTTTGTGAATTTTAACTGTAAAGCTACTAAAATATTCATCAGTGTTTTTGAGGTTTATAAGAATGAGATTTTGTCCTAAAAACACTGGAAATATTTCAATCTTACAAGGTTTTTTGAAAATTGGGCATATTGTAGCATACGAAAAAAAATTATTATTGGCGATTTTTACATAACTCTGAGAATTAAGAATTTTTTTAAATAAATATTTTTGCTCCGTGGATCCTTAGGTTATACGGCACCCAAAATGAAACTTTTCAGTGCTAGACTATTTTTAATTTTCAATTTTACTATTTCTCGACCCACCCTTGTGAGCAGTGAGACGAAGAGACACTTCGTAAAATCAGTGAAATTTCGTAAATTTTAGTGACATCATCATAGAGATGGGGGAAGTCCCAAATAAATACTTCGAAAATTTTCTGAAATGTTTAAAATCTCAAAAATTCACTGAAGTCACTTGAAATCACTTGACTTCATGTGAAGTCGTTGCATTCATTTAGAGTCACTTAAATGTTTTTAAAATATCTCAAGTCATTTGAATTCACATGAAATCATATAAAGACATATTAATTCACAAAAAGTCATTGGAAATCAATAACAATTTCATGAAATCTCCCGAAGTTAGTGAAATTATAGAAGTTAGTGAAGTAATAGAAATCCTACAAAAAACATCTGCAGTGCAAGAA
Organism: Andricus coriarius; assembly: GCA_932066315.1. Classification (NCBI taxonomy): domain Eukaryota; kingdom Metazoa; phylum Arthropoda; class Insecta; order Hymenoptera; family Cynipidae; genus Andricus; species Andricus coriarius. The sequence goes on from CAKNWT010185684.1 coordinate 9,680, forward strand.
ATCTGACAATTACTCCCACGTTTGTAATTTAGTCATTCTGTATTCTCTTTTGTTAAAGATTTTTCTGCCTTAACGAATACATTCTCATCACGTGTTTCGCGCTGCGCACTCGATGAAAGTGTTTCCAAAACGCAAAATTGCCTATATCATGTTGAACTCTATCAAAAAGTATTGAAATAATTTAATATAGAACTTAAGATAGCACTGTTGTATATTTATGTACAAAAAACGAACAATTTGTTATATTCTGAAAATTGTTCAACGGCAATTATTTATTTAGAACTGTTTAAAGTACCATCATGAATTTTTTCAGATTTTTCTTATTATTTTTTCAATAAAAAACTATGTTCCAA
>CAKNWT010185755.1:0-12646 GCA_932066315.1 Andricus coriarius
TGGATACCTCGAATGAATTATTAAAAGCCATTTGTTTTGCCTCAAAATCCTCCAACAAGGAAGTGGTTTTTTGAAGGCCGGACTCCTGTCCTTTAGAAATATTATTGGCGATTAATGCTTCTACACCGGGCCCAAGTGTGACCGAAGACATCCCTGGCTTACTTACGTCTCCCTCGGACGAAACAGAGGAAAGAGACCCGCGATGACGGGTACTTTCCTTACCAAAGGATTTCGAGCAATTAGTGCAGTTCCAAACCTTCAATTTTTTGTTGATAGTTTCAACATCCTTAGTTGCCAAATTTAGACACGTCAAATGTGACAATGCGCTACACCTCCCACAAGCTAGAGGATCCGTCGCCCCTCTCACTATAGATCCATTACAGACCTCACATGCAACCATAATCGTAACGTAACCAGCACGTAACCAGCACGATACTCAAATGTTAAAAGATCAAATAAAACGTTTTTCTGAATGAAAGCGACAAAAGAATACACTTTTATTTGTTCATTATGACAAGATGAACAACACTAACCGTTTATAGCACAATGCACTTCTTTGAAACACCCGTAATTTAACTAATACCACGGAGCGATATAACACACGTCTCGTGCAAACGACCAGGGCCGTAAGTCCGGTTAATTTGAAGCGAGGAAAACTGAATGACATCCCCGAAGCACCTGATCTCGTCGATAGAAGCGCTATACGACATCTTGGCGCTGGAGAGACCTGTACATACCTGGGCATGCCAAAAAGCCGCATCCAGGACGCAACATGGATTAAGAATGCTCTCCGATGTAAATACAAACGTCTTATCCGACAAATTTGGTCCTCCGAACTTTCGGCGAGGAACAAAGTATCTGCAACCAACATGTTTGCCGTCCCGGTAGTACTCTATTCATTTGGAGTGGTTACATGAACGAAGGACGAGCTCAGATCCCTCGATATCGGGTCACGAAAAGTTATGCAGTTATGATTGTTCTGAGTACAGCAAATATGGTCGCAAATGACTTTGTTCAAGTGATGTTAAGGGCAAGGGCTTGTAGTAAAAAACTGAGTAGCTTTAACCAATTTTCAAATTTCATTTTACTCAGAAACTAATTGCTCAAAAAGATTTTTCGTGCCCTTAATTCATACAAATTAATAGCAATATTCGCTCATCTTGTTTTTTCATAATACCTCGCAATCGCAGGTCCACATCTTTTGCCATCCTGTCATCTTTCTGGAACGATGCGATCTGAACGGTGAGCCTGTACTGCCCATGGGCTATTACGCCTTGTCCGTGGGACGCATTAGGGGCTTTTACTTGAACTTGATAGCTTATCCCTTGATAGCTTATCTTGATAGCTTATCAGTAGAGTGGGATATCAACTTGAACTTGGGCCAACGGTCATACCACGCTGGAAGCACCAGTTCCCGTTAGATCACTGAAGTTAAGCAGTGTTGGGCGCGGTTAGTACTTGGATGGGTGACCGTCTGATACTACTGCGTTGCTGTTGGCGGTCGTGGGTGTGGTGAGCCCACACTTGTAGTGATTTACTACAAGAAAACTATCCACCTAAAAAACACTACCCGAATCGGGTAGTGTCACGATTACCCCTAGAGGCTCGCCGAAAGGGAAATAGCTTAATGATATACATACATACATACTTCAACAAATCCATTGCTCTTCATGTATCCAAGAATGTATGCCATTCAGAAAAAATAAAATTTTTTTTACAATAATTTTTTTCCTAGGATATTTTTGAATATAATAGCTGGATTAGCTATGGTACTCTTACATTTAGCGTGAAAGGTAATTGTACTGTGTGGTAGCACATGATATTCCAATAAAACTATCCTGTCATTCGAGTTTCTCAAGGCTGGATTGGACAATTTAAATATTCTCCAGTTATTTTCACAATCTAAAACATGAAAAGAGAAATGTAAAATGTACAAATTATTTTGTAGAAAATTATGAATTTCCAAAATGTTTGACTGTTTGATTCATTACAAAATTTATGAAATAACAAAAAAGGACTTACAGCATTCAGTCTGATAAGTGATTTATACTTTGTAGCTAAAGGTCTCCCCCAAATTAGGACCCGCATACCTGAATTTGACGCATTGTTCAAAACTAACTTGAGCACATGTCCTTGTGCAGTTTTCAATACTTTCATACCATCGATCATATCGACGTAACCCGTGAGATCCCTGGAAAAAATCCGATTACAATTTATCAAATGTTTCTCATCCGGTTTCAAATTCCTCAAAATTAATTGCGGGCAAAATGAATATTGGGAAAATTTAAGGATAACCTCTCATCCCGTTTAATAGAAATGAATAATTATTTTTTATTATCCTATATATATCAGAAAGAAACGCCTGATAAATTATTTTTAGATTAGGTTAATTGATGATAATATAATTTCCTCTAAATTAATTGTGGGTAAAATGAATATTAGGAAAATTTTAGAATAACACACGGGTATAATTTTTTTTAGGTTTGGTTAATTGATGATAATATAATAGATTCTAATAAATTGAAATAAGAATACACACTTATATTCCCTTATCTTCGTGATTGAAAGCTTCAATCTACTCATCAGAGAATAATTCAAAAAATTAAAAATAAATCAAGTTATATCCTAAATATTTCAAACATATTCTTCAAAATCTTGAAAAGAATTCAAGAGGTTGAATTTGAAGTCTAAAGAGAATTCCGCAGAATTTAATAGACTGAAGGAATTTACAATAATTCAAAGACTTCTACAGAATTCTGCAGAATTAAAAAAAAACGAGTTCACCTTAATTCAGTCGTAGTTCACCGTCGACCAAAGTTATTGCATTGGGAAAATTCTTAAAGAAATCCATACTTTAAGAAGATTTAAGAGAATTCGAAACATTTGATTGAATTCTACATAAATCAGGAACGTTCACTGATTATTTTCAATAATGTACGAATTATCCAGGCTCACTGAAATTATTTTTGCTGCGCTCACTAAATTTCGGAGCACCTAGTCTACATTTCCATTTTTTCCATGTACCGAATTTCGGCGAGCCAATATTTTATTTCGTGCATGTTTAAATAAAAGAATTGATTTTTTTTGCAAAGTTATTCTACGGTTCGATAAAACTTGAACCTATCCGATTTAACCAGGCAAACACATTCTTGATCGCATTTTTTTTAATGCTTGAAGCAAGATGAAGTAACCGCGGTAGGAAAAATAGCTTTTTGGTGTTGCACGCACACTTGCAAATATCTGTTAACCTATATGCAATTTCAATGCCCTGTAGTACCCAAAATACGCCCCGGACGTGTACCGTTTATGGATACAGGACGCTCTTTCTCAGCCAAATATTGGATGTCTCACTATCCACTTCATGTTGATCTAACGTTTTGGGGTGCTCGCCATGGATGGCTTTCTGTCTTCCTTGCGTTTCTAATTCCTCTATGGTTTCTCCCCAGGTACTCAAGGCCTCCGCTAAAGGCAAATTCAAGGACGTGCATGCAATATGAGCTTTACAGGTGGTTTTGTAAAGTGTAACATCTCGCTTGCTGTTAAAATAGTCTCGCAACTGTATAACTTGTGACTCACACAGTTTCCTGACATCTACAATGCCCCTACCCCCTCTATGTCGTGGTACAACTACCCTTTCAATCGCCGAATTACTTTGGTTTATTCGGTGCTTCGTAATTTCTACGCGGATGGTTCTGCTTAATCGTTCGAGGTCGGTGTTCGACAATTTGATGAGCCCAAAGGAGTACGTCAGGACAAAGATGGCATAGGTGTTGATTGCCCTGATCTTGTTTGCCGAGTTAAGAGATCTCTTCAGAACCAATCTGTGTTTTGTAGTGAAAGCAGTCGTTAGGTTTTTCTTAACTATCGTATGCTGAATACCCTTAGATTCGAGAATACCCAGGTATTTATATGACTCCTCCTTAGCTATTAACTCGATGTCATTCTCGAAATTGTTCTCTAGCTTTGCGGTCCCTAATTCTCCTCTGGTCAAATGCAGTGTTCTGCATTTATCTAGTCCGAACTCCATGTGGATATCATTGGAAAACTGCTTTCTGACATCGGTCACTTGCTGCAGTTTCTGGTTTGAACTAGCGTATAGCTCAAGTCATCCATGTATAGAACATGGGTCACTTGATGACCATCCTCGTTGTCATGTATTCGGAACCCATAATACATGTTATTTAGTGTTTTGCTGAGTGGTTTCAACGCTAAACAGAACCATAATGCAATGAAGGAGTCGCCTTGGAATATAGCCGTTGTAATGTGTATTGATCTAGGTTGTGTTCGAGAATGGACTGGGAGTACTGGAAGTACTGGTGTGACGTCATGAAAATTACTGCTGGGAGAGTGGCTAGGGCGATGAGCACTGTTGCAGTGATGCCAACGTAGACAAAATTATTATTTGGAACGTTGTGATTGGCTGTCGACCGAAAAACTTCATCAATCATGGCAATTCTGTGTCATTTAGCGTGACGTATTTTTTTACTGGAATTACTGGATTGAAAAGCATGTGTAATATTACTGGGTGCAAGATGATGGCAATAAGTAGTAATAAGTAAAGCAAAAATTGCTTAAATAATTATTAAGAAAAAATACTAATAATAATTTCCAAGCGGTGCTGACACCTCACGAGAAACGATACAATGACGCGCATAGCAGAAACCCGCGCTACCACTCAGTAACACGCAGAAGGCGTATCCCGCACTTTTGGCACACGTACAGCGTGCATTCTGGGTTCTTTCACATCATGAGTTGTGAAAATAGAGATTTTTCCGTCAGCGGAAAAATCTCCTGATTGCGGTGATTTAAATGCTTGTTTTTTTTTAAATAGCAAATTTAATGAGTTTCTTATGATGGGCAAATATATTGAGCTGAAGATAATTATGGAAGAATAACGGCGATGCATTGCATAGGTTTTTCAATGTTTTGATGAAAAGAGACAAGCACATGCAAATCAGCTGATTTCTCTCCAAGTGTTTTGTGTGTATGAGTTTCGGGTTTGTCGTGTTTTGTGTAACTTTTTCAATAAAATCATATTTTTGTGCACAGGATGTAAGAGTTTTTGACAATTATTATTATAATAATAATATTCTTTTGCAAAAAATTGCCTTTAAAGTTTTGAGATATTCCAACATTTCTTGTAACGCATCCATATTCCTGAAAAACAACCTAAAAAAATCAAGTAGTTGTTAATCACACGCTTTTCTTCCTATTTTTTAAATATCAGAAACAAGCACTTTAATTATCATTGTTCACAAGCAACTATGTCGAGGTTATGTCGGCTACGCTTTCGCACAAAGACGTGGCGCAAAACTTATACAGGCTATTGTTTGCAAAATCATGTTAATAAATGTGAAAAACACTTACCCTCTGTGCACAACAATATTATTTTGTTGAAAAACTATTTAAAACGTGACAAACCCAAAACTCAAGTATACAGAACTTGGAGAGAAATTAGCTGATTTCCATGTACCCATTTCTTTTTATCAAATAATTAAAAAATCTATTTAATGCATCGCCGTCTGCAAGTGGCGGATCTGCAATCGTGTGAAAGAACCCTCAATGGTTTAATTTTAATATAATTATACGATCGCTCGCTCGCTACAGTTGTCAGCAATGGCACTGTCAGCGGTTTCCGAACGCATACAAAAACTACTGGCAGTACTAGTGATGCCAGTCAATTCTCGAACACAGCCCTAGTTATCCTTGATTGTCCATGATTAAAATACTTGATTCTTGTACCCCAAGTCATTATCGCACGACTTAGAAAGTCAATGATGCGTGGGCAAATTTTGTATATTGTTAAGATTTCAAGCAAATAGTCATGTGGTACGGAAGGAAACGCTTGCTTGTAGTAACTGTATGCCATGTGCAAGTTTCTTTGATATTTACGAGCTTGCGTCATGGCAACAGCGTCTATGGTGACTAGATCTTTACTGCCTCGCGAGTTTTTATAACATCCTTTTTGTTCTTCTGTATGGATGTCATTCTCGTTGCAGTAAGAATATACCTAATCTGCTATGATAGCTGTAAGACATTTGTATATTGTTGGAAGACAGGCTATCGGTCGAAAATCAGATCGATTTTGAGCATCTGGTTTTCTAAGCAACATATGCGTAGTACCCTGGAGCATAAAGCCTGGCATCACATCTGGTTGTTCGATGATCTTCTGAAAACACCGTGCCAACGCAGGATGCACACTAGTCTGGTACTTGTACCATAAGTTGTGCACTGTGTCCGGACCTGGAGCTTTCCAGTTACTTGTTGTTTTCAAAACCGTTGAAACATCTAAAGCTGTGATGTTAGTCAGCTCCATTTCGGGGTTATTGCTAGCTCTTGCCTTCTCTAGTTGGAACCACGCAGAGTTTAAATTTCTCCTGTCAGTTTTCCCCGAAACACCCGACCAAAAGTTAGTCATATCTTCCAGTTGAGGCACTTTGGTGTCTTGCTGGTTTTTTTGCTTTACACTCAGTTCACCATCGAATCCTCTTTCATCTGCCTGAAAGGTTCGATATTGTTCTTTCTTGCACCTCTAACGTAGTTTGTGTTGCATTCAAATGCATAGGTAAACCATTGCTGTTCAGGTTTTCCATTAGTGCAATGTTTATCTTGGACAGATAATGCCTTTCTGTTGGTTCTACATGTTTGAACTCTCGTAAAGCATGACCAAAGTTCCTCCTAAGGCAGCTATTTTAACAGCCGAAAGTAATCTGTTTACAGATATTGAGCGTTTTTGACCTGCTAGATTCTGCTCTTTTATTCTTGTGGCTAGTTCTGGGTATTTAAGTAAGAAGAGTCGATAATGTTATCTTCTTACACTTTTCCCGCTTTTCTTTGCCAACAAATAAAAGCGCATTACATCTCTGTTCATATGGTATGTCCATTTTAATCGCCTTCTTGCTTGTTGAACCTCTGCTTCTGGCTCTGGTTGTATTAGGCCATATACCTCTGGAGAATGTGATGGTGCTGGATCATCACCAGGTTGAGGAAGAACATCAATGGCCGCCGCTTGCTCGTGTGACGCAGCTTCCTCTAACTGATGTTCATTGCCCTCGTGTTTCCACGCCATGTCAACCTGTTGTTTAATCTTCATTGCTCGATCTTCAGAGATGTGTAGATTAGTCCTGATGTCCTGTACCTTAGCGATAAGATCTCTTAGTGCGACTTTCTCTATTTGAGGATACTTTGCAGCAAATTTCGTTCTAAAATTGTATCCTTTTTCGCGTGGGGGTTCAAACTTCGCACTTTCATAATAGAGGCGCACCAATTCCTCATTCATTGTAGTATCCCACTTGATGCTCTCCCACAGTATTTATGTTGAAGTGGTTGGCTGCGAATAGCTAACGCTAGCCAAAGCATCCTCAGCAGGCACAGTTGATGTTCCACTGCTTACCGTATGTCGAAGATGTTCTTGCTGGCCACCTGTTAGATTAGTGAGATCTGCCTGACCATCTCGCAGCTCACCATCACCACCGTCCCGCGTGCTGTGACCCCCAGCGGTGGCTCCAGAGGCGCCCTATGATCGCTGGGAAGCGAAAAGCCTTTCCATATCTTTAATACACTCTCCATGATAATTATGGGTGTTCCTCTCAGTCACTTTTCTCTTCGTTCTCTGTCTGTCTGGCATGGGAAATCCTGACAGTAGCAATTCTACAGCCAACATAGCCGTCAAATTCGTGAGAGGAAAGGTGACCTTATTCTATCATTATTACTTTATTATATACCTTATTATATAAGAAGTTGTAGGCTCCGAAAGCTACGATCATGGTTCCTTAAAGCAACCAATCCCGACGCAACTGGAACGTTTACGTCATCCACTTCTGCTCCTTCTGTCCTAGAAGGTAAGCAAGAGCGGGAAATTTACGCGAGATAACATCGTGTAACACTGTTCCTTGGAGTCAGGTCTCTAGCCGCGGATGACCTTACGCGGCAGACGGGACAGTTGGAGATGAAGGTTTCACCTCTGGATACTTTTTTAGAGCTACCAAGCTTTGTAGAATGTTATGAGGAACAGTGTTGACGGACTAGATGAAGTGATCCCAGAAGAACAGCCTTTTGCATGCGGTTTGCGATGGAATGAGCCTGACGCTGGCAAGCCGGAATCTTGTTGAGTTGGCTAAGAAATGAAGCTTTCATACCTCCAAGACAGCCGATTATGAGAACTACAAGATGGACTTTTTAGCCTTGGTACAGCCTGCTAAGCTCGAAAAGAAGTGCTTGATATTTCGCCCGCTTTTCTTCCTCCTTTACCGTGATATTACCTTCGGCTGGTGCCGAAAATTCAATCACGTAAATGATCTTGGTCTTCAGATCTTGGAGGATAATATCAGGCTTCGTAACACTGATACGTTGAGTGGTGAAGAATGAGAAATTCCCGTAGATCTTACACTAATCATTCTCCACAACGGACTCGAGTTCCCCCTGGGCGTATGGTAAGACGGGCAATAGATCAACATTATAGAAGTGCCTAAGATGGTCATCATCTTGCGTGTGCTTCGGTCAAGTTGCTTCTACTCATCGACGTTCCATTTTACTGCGCCAAATGTGTAGAGCAGTATAGGAACGTCCAGCATATTGGTCGCCTGGATCTTATACTTTGCAGATAATTTGGAAGCCCAAATTTTTCCGAGAATTTCGCGATGCCTTTTTACAAGGGCCGTTTTTAACACACGCACATTTTGGGTTTGTGCTTGCGGTATTCCAAGATATGTATATGTTTCTCCATTATCAAGATGTTGAATGGTATTTCCGCCTATGAGTTGAACATTCTGATCGTCACGCGATGGTGTAGTTTCTAGTCGTCATTGGTGTAGGTGGACGCAGGCACACTTGTCCAATCCAAAGCTCATGCCAATCGCTTCAGAGTACCTATTCACCGCCTCCACAAGGATGTTAAGATCCTTTTTCGAGGAAGCAAAGAGTTTAAGATCGTCCATGTATAAAAGATGGTTGACCTTATATTCTCTTCTGTTTGGCGGGCCACATAGGTATTCAGAGCTTTTGGCTCGGAGGACAATAGATAGAGGCAAGAGGAAGATGCAGAAAAGTATCGGACTTAGAGAGTCTTCTTGGAAGACCCCTCTCCTATATGTGATGTAGCTGGTAGTCACTTGTCTTTTGTCAGATGTTATGACAAATCTTGTCCGTCACAAGAGCATAAGCTCTTTTATGCATCTCACTATTTTTTAATGGACCTCCAGGCACTCAAGGAGCTAGCCCTCTCTTGCATCCACGTTGTTCAATTATTGCACTCCGTACCGGCTCGATAGATGTTAATATCCTCTCTTTGAGGATGCCAATGAATAGCGTGTAGCTGGTGTTTAAACAAGCTATGGGCCTGTAGTTATGTGGACTTGGCAAATCTCCGGTCTTAGAGATAAATACCGTGCGTTCTTCCACTAGCCACTGCGGAATAAATTATTCTTCGTTTAAGAAAGTAGTAAATATACGAGCTAGATGTTGGTGCGTAAAAATGAACTTCTTCCACCAAAAGTTATTGATTTTATCTGGTCCTGGCGCTGAAAAATTCTTAGTTCTAGCGATAACTTTCTTCACTTCTTCAGCAGTAATTAGTGGGAACTCTTCCTCTGGAGCCTGCAACCTTTGGCTTGCGCAAAAGTTACGAAAGAGCGATATATCTGAGGCGTCTTCATTTAGCTGATAAGTCTCTCCATACACTTTCTCCCAGAAGACTTGAATCTCTTTTTGACTAGGCGGATTTTTAACGGCAGGTGACGTTTTATTGAACAGACGGGAAGAATGAGTAGAAAAGGTGGAATTTTTCTGAATCCATTTCACTCGCCGTTCAAGGTGCTGTTTCGATGTTGAAAGAGATATATTTTTTTTGCTTCCAGTGCTGCTTGCGGTCAAAAGTTTGCACTTGTTCAGCGTGTGATTTGCTTTCCTTAAGTTTCGAGCAAGTTCCCTAACTTCTGGAGTGCATTTTTTATTTGATGTTATGTAGCTAATCACGCACTGAATATATGATGCATGCCGTCTCGCCGTTTCAATTTTAACTGAAGCTGTGGAATACGCTCGCGAGTCTTACTCAGGCGTACTGAAGTATCGTTACTTCTATTGTCGCTAAGCAGAGAGACTGTCTTCTCGTAAACTGCACAGTTCAGATTCCAGAGATTAACATCTTCGGAAAGCAAATCGGGGAGAGCATTATTAGCTTCAGATAATTTTTCCATCCTGAGAAAGACTTTTTGGTGGATAGATCTCCTACTTCTCATGCTGGCATTATCGGCTATCTGCAAAGGTGGTCTTGCTTGAACGGGTGGTATGATCGCTGTAGGATGTTTCTTTTCTTTTTAAGAGCTTCATATCCTTTTTTGCGCTAAAAGGATACCTGATCTCTTAAATACTGAGGCGTTTTATTAGCATATTTCGGGTGCATATTGACCCAACGATCATGCAACCTTTGCATGAATCCTCTTCGCGCCGGTGAACTTCTTTGCCAACAGGTAAGAATGTCCCTCCGGAGTTGGTCCGACCACTTAAATCGATGTTCTCGCGATTGTCCGGGGCTATTGCCTGGTCGTCGCCTCGGTTCGATCCTATTGCCATTCCCAACTGAACCATGGCCTCCATCCGAGAGAGGCCTATTGTGGGTGGCACTGCGCGATACTGGTGACGTAACCGCATAATTCGTTGTATTGGGGAGTTAGTCCAATACAACGTGGCTGACTGCAAGAGCCGGAGCTCACGGGCGATGGGTTCGCCACATCCCTACGCTAATATTATTATTATTATTATTATAGTTAACATTTCAGTTAAAAAATTTATGCAAATATACCTGTATTTTTTTTTTATAAATATAAATTCTAAAATTTTCCTTTCATATTGATATTCTTCGTTTGCTAAAATTTTAATATTTTTGTAGCTGACATTAAAATAGTGATCATGGTTCCACGCATGCTGGGTTAGTCCTGTATTTTGGTTTTCCACTCTACAGTTGCCTTCATGTTCTGCAATTTGATATGTTAATTTGCTACCTTGGCCTGTAGTTCCTGGGGTTGGACAAGCCGCCTTTCTTTGGTAGGAGTATACTGCGTCCTAACCCATTATCGGGTGCTTTACGCGTTCGATCGCTTGAAACAGCATCTACAACTGGTTCTTTTGGTTGTCATTGTTGTTCCCACGTGCAAAATAAGACATGTTTCTCATTTACGATCTCAGTCTCTATTTATCACAAATACTTCGGATATGGCTCACTTCACGCGAAATTTAATAAGCTCTTCAAAACTTTTTTTTAGAAATTAATCTATCTTATTTTATCCTGGAGATATCCTGAAAGAATTGAGTGCATGCTTTTAATCGCTAGTTTTATAGGTGTCCTCATACTCCTGGACGGTACTGTATCTATGGTTTTTCTCCTTTTTTCTAAATCATGTTAAAACTGACCATTTTTGGCTTTGAAACAGGAAGAGAGCATATTTTATGTTCAGATAAAAGCAATAACATGTGAACTTAAGGCACTCGCCAAATTGCAATGCGTTTTTCTTGAAAAACAGTTTTTGAAGTTTCAACTTTGATATTACCCCGGCCTGGCAAAAGCCTTTTAAACTTAGTGTGTTCGTGTTGGGCCTAAAATGCCAGAATTTCATTGTTAATGTCTTCATGATTTCTCATTATTCTGAAATGTTGAGATGCGACAAAAAATCAAATAAATTGATCAATTTCGGTATAGACTGATTTAACCATATTTTATCTGTTAAATTGATTTGTTTTGATGAAATGAATCCCCTCAAACTCCTTTTACAATCCAAAATTCACTTTTCCATACTAAATAGAAAGTACAATAAGTATAAAACAATTCTTCACGTGGAAGCGCAGTGCTCGTGAAGTTACCAGAATTAAAGATACATCATATAATAAACACGCCCAAACTACTTTGCAGCGGTTTCTTATTACCTTTAACGACTTTGTAATAAATAATTACCATCTTATTTTCAGATGCTGAAAAGAGTGATACTAACGAAAATTTTTGTCATTCGAGTCCCTCTCCTGACATAATAACAGAATCAAAAGCAAATTATACATCTTTGGAGAACTCTTTAACTTCCTGCGTTAATAATACTACACCAGCAGATGACGCTGCTGCTACTACCTCGCAAGATATGTCTCAAGAGATCATAGACTTCATAGTAATATACAACAAGCAAAAGCTCAACGTCAATTTCCGGATCGATGGATCTGTATCAGAATTGAAAAATTATCTGCAAAATATTATTGCTGTACCTCAAGCTATGCAAAAAGTCATGTTTAAAGGTTTAGCTAAGGACAACCAAACTTTAAGGAGCTTAGGTGTGGTAAAAGGTAGTATATCATATTAATCTATAATTTTCGAAAATATTATGTCAATTTCTTAAAAATGTACACTACGTACAGTCCACTTCAAAATTGAACAATTTTAAACATAATTTATTAAATCGAGAAAAATGTACTGATTTTCAATTGTCATTAATTTTGTGAGAGATACAAAAGCCTAATTGAAAAAAATGACTCAGATCCAAACTCTTTATTTATAACTAGCACAGAGTTAAGGAAAAATGGTCAGAAAATGTTCAAAATACGATTTCAGGTATAATTTTCAACTGATTTCAACGTTTTTTTTTGTAATTTGTAAGGAATTTCTTTTTTT